>CAUYQV010157471.1:0-18989 GCA_963574575.1 Galagoides demidoff | reverse complement strand
CATCACAGCTCACAGCAACCTCCAACTCCTGGGCTCAAGTAAGTCTCCTGCCTCCGCCTCCCAAGTAGCTGGGACCACAGGTGCCTGCCACAATGCCCAGCTATTTTTTTGTTGCAGCCATCATTATTGTTTGCAGCTCAGGTGTATGTGGCTGGCGCCTTAGCCGCTTGAGCCACAGGCGCTGAGCCAAGGTTTTCAATCATTTCATACCAATCCCTCCTCTGCCCTGCAGGTTACCATTAGAAGATGCTTTGGTTATATCAGGTAATATACAGTCTGTCTGATAAATAAAATTAATCAACAAAATTATAAATCAATAAAAATCATCTTTTGATTCAATATTTAAATTATTTTTTGCAGAGTTGCAGTCAGTAAATATCTCACATCCTTTTTGAGACTAAGCATATGTTAATTTATCTTCATTTTTATATGATTAATGATGCCATAAAAATGTTTTCACATAAGCTATTTACAATACTCCTAGAAAATTTTTTCTTTAAAATCTTTTAACATGAATTATGTCCACATTTCAGATTATTTATTTGTTATAGATACCCACAAAGAGAATTATTACCTTTTTAGATTCCCATAAAAGCATTTTATTATTAGTCAACTGAAAGAAATATGAACTTTTTTTTTCTTTTTTTTTTTTTTGCAGTTTTTGGCTGGGGCTGGGTTTAAACCCTTCACCTCCAGCATATGGGGCCAGCACCCTACTCTTGTGAGCCACAGGTGCCACCCAGAAATATGAACTTTTTAACCATATTGCAATGTAGTACCTGGAAAAACATTCTTCTCTAACTGACTCAAGCTTGAAGAAGGAGAAAATAAAAAGTAAACTTACCACCTTCATCTCACTCCAGGCCCAGGCCACTGTCTCCAGTGCAGCTGGAGTGGGGAGTACTCAGGCAAAGGAGCGTCTCATATGGATGATTTTCCCCCACCATATCTCGCCTTCCCTCTCTGCTGAGGCTCACTGCCAGCCATCAGCTCAAGTACACGTGGAATATTTACATAGCCCCTGATTGGTTCTAGACTTCTGAGTTTCAGATACTCAGTGTTTACAAAGAAAGTCTAAAGTCAAACTGCAGACCACTCACTGTCCCACTGAACTTGTCCAACCTCTGAGGGCAACAGTTTCTTTTTTTTTTTTTTTTTTTTTGAGACAGAGCTTCAAGCTGTCCCCCTGGGTAGAGTGCTATGGCATCACAGCTCACAGCAACCTCCAACTCCTGGGCTCAAGCAAGTCTCCTGCCTCTGCCTCCCAAGTAGCTGGGACCACAGGTGCTGCTGCAGCGCCCGACTATTTTTTGGTTGCAGCCATCATTGTTTGGCGGGTCCAGGGTGGATTCAAACCTGTCACCTTAGGTGTATGTGGCTGGCTCCTTAGGTGTATGTGGCTGACTCCTTAGCCACTTGAGCCACAGGCACCGAGACTGAAGGCAACAGCTTCTAGTGGTGCTGCATGTCTAAGGTCAGTTCTAGGCTGCAAGTGTGCAGTGTGGAGGATGGCCACAAGATGGCAAAGCTGGGAATGACAAATCCCTGGAAGCTGAAGAAGCCAAAGTAAAATTAAATTGCTTGGGTCTTAAAAGATTATAATTCATGTATCTATTTCATGTTTAAACATTGTAGAATGGTCTCTTTCTTAGGATATCAGAGTTTCTTGTTTGAGCCATAAAATAAATTAATGAAGAGAAATATCTAGACATCAAAGAAATTGATTAGGTAGATTCATGACAACAGTGAAGATAGATAGATAGGTTTTATAAGGGGTTTTCTTAGTATGCTACATCACTTTTTTGTTATTGTATTTTATTTTATGTGAATTTCCCCTTTCAGATTAAGTGACTGAATGATGTGTTGGGAGAGAAAGAGTTTGTGATTTCAGGAAACAAAGAGAAAGAAGCCAGCATTCATTTTAAAGATTCAGAACAGGATTTGGGGGCCCCAAGAAGCAAATACTTTTGGAAATCTATGGTTTTCAAATTTTCAGATTTATACCCTTATATAGTAAGAGTTTGGCTGGTAGAACTCAGAACACAATTGCATTATAAACCACAGCTAAAGAAGATGCAAACTGTGATTTAAAGGAACATCTTCTACAGAAAGGAAGAAGTAGAAAGTCTTTTGCAAGGCAGTGGCCGCAGAGCAGGAAACAAAGGGGAAGGGTGTGAAACAGAAAAGAGAGAGGGCAGTGCTGGCTGAAACCCTTAGTGCCCTACCTCCCCCACCTCCTTACATCTCAGGCCAACAGAAAGATCAGGGAACAAAAATTAAAGCCCAGAGGCATGGAGGTAGAAAGTCAAGCGTAAGGGTCTTATGACCACTTTAGCCACTGCCACCTTGCTCTGACTTCCACTGACCAGAGAGGCTTGTAGGAACTGCCAAGGGATATGGGGTGAGAAGGGCAGAAAGGGGATGTAGACGGGGCCCTGTCTCAAAAGAAGATTTTTACCAGCACATGCTGCCACCCCCCTCAAACCCAGTGTTCTCAAATGCTTTCTTGCAGTCCACACAAACCTCCTGTGACCCTCACCCTGCTGTCAACATGGAAGCACATAGGAAGGAAGTTTTTATGACCACACCTCCAGAATCCCACCAGAGCCCAGAGATGGCGTCCTGCCCACCCCATCCCAAACCTGATGTTCTCGGTGGACAAACCCCGAGGGCAGCTGTCATTCCCTATCACAGCCACATCACCTTCCCTACTAGTGGCACCCTTACATCCAGATCAGCAGTTACAGGTTCTCTGTTGCTGCCACACCAGTCACTTTCTCCTTGAAAATCAAGAAAATAAAACAAGAGAAAAAGCAACTGGACACATGTATTTCTTCCCCTAAATGTCCTAATATTTACCTATTAATTTTCTGAGAATCGTTTACTTGTCATCTGTTCCTTCCACTGCTAAGCCCCTTGACCATGCATGAGCCCTGTGGCCCCCTACATCTGTAATCTGAATATATTAGTGAGAATTTCTTATTATACATAAAAGAACAGGAATTTGGCTCAGCACCTGTGGTTCAAGTAGCTAAGGCGCCAGCCACATACACCTAAGGTGGCAGGTTCCAATCCAGCCCGGGCCCACAAAACAACAATGATGGCTGCAACCAAAAAAATAGCCAGGCATTGTGGTGGGCACCTGTGGTCCCAGCTACTTGGGAGGCAGAGGCAGGAGACTCGCTTGAGCCCAGGAGTTGGAGGTTACTGTGAGCTGTGATGCCACGGGACTCTACCCAGGGGGACAGCTTGAGGCTCTGTCTCAAAAAAAAAAGAACAGGAATTTGAACCCAGGTGCTGGGGCTAGAATAAAGTAGAATAAAGATCTGCTCAGCCACTTAGAGTTAATATTATCCTCCTTCTGGGGCCTTGATTCACCATTTCTTACTCAGTTCTGAAATCTACACCATCACCAGAACACATATGCCCAGACACCTGAGGTAAAGGATATGCTTGCTGGAGTCCAGCTATACCTTCCCAAAGGATAGCATCGGCATTCATTCAGTGTACCCAGTTTAATATGACTCTTCACTTACGTCAAGATTCAGATCTCTTGGATAAGGCACTGGCTATGGATTTATTAGTTGTTCCATCCAAAACTGATGTTGAATTTAGTCCCCAGTGTGGTGGTGTTTTGAGGTGGGACCTTTAAGAGATAACTGGGTCGTGAGGGCTGTCTTCATGAGTGGATTAATGCATTCATGGATTAATGGGTAAAAGTATTAATGGATTGTCATAGGAGTGGGTCTTGTGACCTTATAAGCTAGCATGCCCAGCCCCTCACATGCAATGCCCCACACTACCTTGGAACACTACAGTATGACCCACCACAAGAAGCCCAAAAATTCTTTTTTGTTAAAATTACCCAGTTTCAAGTATTCTGTTTTAGAAACATAAAGTGAATTAACTGTTAAGACAGAACTGTTAGGGGCTCTGGTCCCTCTAATGGAGAATGATGGCCTAAAAAAGATGTGCTCACCTCAAAGCTGGCATGTAGAAGTTCTGTGTCTAATCTATCTCTATTTCTCAATACTTGGCTATTTTATCTACTAAATAAATGAATGTCACTCTTCATTAAAAAGAGCTGTTTTGAGAACACAAATCACAGTGTAAGTTATAGAACTTGATACATCAATACAATAACATTAAGTGCTACTATTTTTGTATTTAAGACAATGCCATTAAATGTTGAGACCTAGGTATCAAAACAACACAGCATAGTTCTTCAATGAGTGCAGAAAGTTCCAACTTCCAGGAAAAAATGTAGCTTCGTTCCCAGAGCTGTGCTGAGACAGCCAGTTATCAAAATGCACAGATACTGCAAGTTTCCTTTGGTATTTAAAGATAGAGAAAACAAACCGCAACATACTGACAGTTAAAGACCATGAAGCCTCTTGCTCTAGTCTCAACCAGGCACAGCTAAGCAAGTGGGCAGGATGTTTATAAATTTATCATTTGGCACATTTTCAATTAAACCACACATTACTGGAACAGGAAGAAAATTTTGTTATAAAAAATGTTAGCTCAACAGCTTCTGTACTAAATAAGAAGTGCAGAAGTAAAGTACAAAAAGAATTCTCTTCTTTCCATTAAAACATAACTTAAGATAGGTTTAATTGGCCTAAGGACTATAAAAGAAAATGAGGTATATGTAGTAGCATAGCATTATTATTTCCAACTTACCCATGAAAAAAGTGGAGATTTAGGGAGGAAAAGTAATCCCTTTCCTGGGGAAGTTAATCATTAAATGTCCTTGTTTAAGGAGAGCTCCTCTCTAATATAAAGCATAAAGTGATTAAGAAACAAAATACATCATATGCATTGAAATAATCTGTATAGCATTAACGAGAAACTTTTTTTTTTTTTTGAGACAGAATCTCACTCTGTCACCCTGGGTAGACTGCTGTGATATCATACTTCAAAGCAACCTCAAACTTCTGGGTTCAAATGATACTCTTGCCTCAGCCTCCTCAGTAGCTGAGACTAAGGCATCTGCCACAATGCCTGGCTAACAAGAAACTATTGATTGATTTGTGTCATTAAACCATTGCAGGCCCAGGCAGTGCATGTGGCTCAGGGGGTAGGGCGCCAGCCCCATATACCAAGGGTGGTGGGTTCGAACCCAGCCAAGGCCAAACTGCAACAAAAAAATAGCTGGGCATTGTGGCGGGTGCCCGTAGTCCCATCTACTCGGGAGGTTGAAGCAAGAGAATCACCTAAGTCCAGGAGTTGGAGGTTGCTGTGAGCTGTGACGCCACGGCACTCTACCAAGGGCGATAAAGTGAGACTCTGTCTCTTAAAAAAAAAAAAGCATTGCAGACCCACCTCACCAGTCCATGTTCCTCCTCTAGGTGGTTCTTGAGGAAAGGCTCAGCTCATCATCCTCATTCAGCCATTTGCATGCCATCATGCCTAGCAACATCTCCCAAAGAGCCTGACACTTGTGCCTCATACATTTCTTCACAAGCCCAGTGCACAATACACCAAGACCAGACAAGAACAAACCTACCAAATCAAACATGAGCAGATTCTAGGAGGAGAGTATACAGACCAAGGACCTTTCTCAACTACCGTTAGGTAATAAACCCCAACTCCCAGTCCCAGATACCCATCTATCCGGAGGAAGGAAAAGAGGCAATGCTTCCTTAAAAAAGAGGAAAATCATCCCTGATAGTGAGTCTGAACCTAGATTTGAAAAAATACTTGTCACATTGAGCCTGAGCTAACTTGAAATAGAGGCATTAAATGGAAAAGAGCCTGAATCAGCTTTAGCAGGAATTTTTAATCCACACAAATACCCCTTGTTAGTGACTAAAATTAGATCAGTTACAAAAATAGAGAACACTATAGTTATATATAACTGTGTTCTAGGAAACACATTCTCAAGCCCCCTATAAACAAATCCCTAAATTTCCTTCACATTATAAATACACACAGCTTCGTCTATGTCGAGTCTATCAAGATCCTTCCAGCTAGAAAGGATCTTATCTATGTAATCTCTACAAATTTGCTACTCATCTCCAAAATGAGAACTTCTTGAGAGCAAAGGCTGTGTCTTAGTCTTCATAATATCTTTAGGGCCAAATAAAGTCACAGCACATAGTAAGAGTCTAATAAATGTTGGACCAATAAAGAAATGAATATATGAACAAAGACTGAAAATAACCCTGCAACTAAAGACCATTAGGGGATAATGGATATAGGGAAGAGGAGAAACCCAAGATTTGAGTGATCACCCTCAGCACAGACTAAAGTGGAGGCAAGGAGTAGAAACCCTCTCAGGTAAAGAAATCAAATATAAAATGTACTCAGATCTCACTCTAGGGAGATGCAGACTGTGCCCATTTTATGCACAGAGCTGCAACTGTAAAGCCTCCTCAAGACAAGAAAAAGCTGACAGCCTCACTATCAAGAATTGGATAGGATGTGGCATAGACTTATCAAGTACTTATTTTCCTCACCTCCAATGACAGTTCTGGCCAACTAGGTGTCACATGTGTCACTTCCAAGTGGAGACAATGAAACATCCAAGTATAATTCTCCAGTCTTTTTCTTCTCCAGCCCTAACAATATGTTCCAGATGATGTATCTATAAGATGTATCTACAACCTGGGTCCTTGAGTCACTGTGTGGAGCACAGTCCTCCACTAACCACAACAGATTTGCAGCATGGTCTTAAGTAAGTTTAGTGTGTAGGTATGAGCTACGGAGACTTTTGAATTAACTTGTTCCATCTAGATAACCTAGTCTATTCTGACTATCATATTTTGAGATGTGTTATGTGATCATGTGTATAACGTGCACTCACATTTTTGGCCCAAACTTACAGAAAAACACCCTTTGACAGAGTGGCTAGCTCTCAACCAGGAGAGACACATCTACACACAGCTAACACAGCCCTGGTAAATGTGCAGATTGCACTACTCTCCCCAGTTTCCTACTCTACAAACACTGCCCCTTCCCTCCCTCAGGGGACCCTTTCTGTTCCCACCTTGTCAGTGGCCACAGCCAAAATAGCTACACTCATGACCATTGGGGCAGGAACTTCTGAGGATACTCAGAAAGCAGATAACCAGCCGGGTCCATGGATTTTTTTTACAAGGCCCCCAAACACCTCTGTGTAGCGAGGGCTTAGACTTAGAATTTAAAAATCTATACAATAGTACTCTAGTGGGTTCACTGAAGACCTTGAAAATATATCATATTTATCTTCTCAGACCAAGTGGAATAAAATAAGAAATCAATTCCAACAACACAACTAATCCCTACACAAACTCATGGAAACAACCTATTGTGGAATGATAGTTGGGTCAAGGAGGAAATAAAGATGGAAATCAAAAGATTCTTTGCACTAGATGACAATAGGGACACAAATTATCAAAAATCTGTGGATAGGCTGGGCTCAGTCGCTCATGCCTATAATCTTAGCACTCTGGGAGGCCAAAGCAGTTGGACTGCTTGAGCTCACGAGTTTGAGACCAACCTGAACAAAAAAGTGAGACCCCATCTCTACTAAAAAAAAAATTTAAATAGCTGAGGCAAGAGGATCACTTGAGCCCAAAGAGTTGGAAGTTGCTGTGAGCTATGATGCCAGAGCACTCTATCCAGGGTGACAGCTTGAGACTCCATCTCAAAAAAAAAAAAACTGTGGGATATTGCAAAAGCAGTTTTCAGAAGAAAACTCATACCCATTAATTCTCATGTCCAAAAGACAGAAAGATCAAAAGTCAAAAATCTAAGAAATCATCTCAAGGAAATGGAATACAAAGAGTAAACCCATTCCTAAACCCAGCAGAAGAAAAGAAATATCAAGATCACAGCAGAAGTAAAAGAATTCAAGCACAAAAGATTAATGAAGCAGAATATAAACAAAATGGACAAACCATTGGCCAGATTAACCACAAACATAAATGTAAGAACTCCAAAACCTGAATCAAAAATGAAAAGAGGAGAACCCACAACTGATATCACAGAAACAGAAAACATTACCAGTGGATATTATAAAAATCTCTATAGCATAAATGTGTAAATGTAGAAGAACTGGACAAATTATTATAATCACTCTACATCCTAGGACTCAATCTAGAGGAAACAGATCTCCTGAACTGACCAATATTAAGCACCAAAACTAAAGCAACAATAAAAAATACTCCAACAAAATGAAAGCCCTGGACCAGATGCACACCCAAATTTTACCAAACCTATAAAGAAGAAATGATACCAATGTTGCAGAAATTATGCCACAATATTGAGAAGGAAGGTGCCCCTTCACTCATTCTACAAAGCAACTATCACCTTGATAACAAAGCCAGGAAAGGACACAACTAAAAATGAAAACTAAGAGACCAATAAGAGACCAATATCTCTTATGAATATAGATGCACGGGCTGGGTGCAGTGGCTCATGCCTGTAAGGCCAGCACTTGGTAGGCTTAGGCTGGTGGATTGCCTGAGCTCACAGGTTCAAGACCAGCCTGAGCAAGAGGAAGACCCTGTCTCTAAAAAATAGCCAGGCATTGTGACAGGCACCTGTAGTCCCAGCTACTTGGAAGGCTGAGGCAAGAGGATCACGTGAATCAAAGAGTTTGAGGTTGCTGTGAGCCATAACATTACAGCACTCTACCGAGGGTTACAAAATGAGACTCTGTCTCAAAAAATTAGATAGATAGATAGATAGAAAAATTCCCAATGAAATCTTAGAAAACTGAATTCAGCTTCACATCAAAAAAATAACAAATCCATCATAATCAAGTAGGCTTCATCCCAGAGATGGAAGGTTGCTTCAACATACACAAATTTATACATGTAATTCACCGCATAAATAGAAGAAAAAGCAAGGACCATATGATCCTCACAATAGATGCAGAAAAAAGCATTTAACAAAATTCAGCACCGCTTTTTGATAAGAACACTTAGAATACAGGCATTGAGGGTCCATATCTCAAAATAGCAAAAGCCATCTGTGACAAACACACAGTAAATATCATATTGAATGGAGATGGTGGAAAGATTCTTTGCACTAAATGACAATAGGGACAAAAGTTATCAAAATCTGTATTGAAAGCATTCCTGCTTTGAACTGGAACTAAACGCTATCACCATTTCTATTCTATGTGGTGCTAGAAGTCCGAATCAGAGTAATCACATAAGTGAGAAAAATCAAGGATATCCAAATGGGGAAAGGAGAAGTCAAACTTTCACTCTTTCCAAATGATTTTATATCTAGGAAACCCCAAAGATTCTACTGGAATTGAATAAATTCAGCAAAGTCTCAAGTTAGAATACAAATGTACTTGGGCAGCGCCTGTGGCTCAGTGAGTAGGGCACCGGCCCCATCTGCCAAGGGTGGCAGGTTCAAACCTGGCCCTGGCCAAACTGCAACTAAAAATAGCTGGGCATTGTGGCAGGCACCTGTAGTCCCAGCCACTTGCAAGGCAAAGGCAAGAGAATTGCCTAAGCCCAGGAGTTGGAGGTGGCTGTAAGCTGTGACATCACAGCACTCTACCAAGGGCAACAAAGTGTGACTCTGTCTCTACAAAAAAAAAATGTACACAAATCAGTAGCTTTCATATACACCAACAACAGTGAAGCTGACAATCAAATCAAAGACAGCATATACTCCACATTATCATCAAAGAAAATAAAATGCCTAGGAATATATTTACTGAGGTGAAATAGCTCTATTGGGCGAATTATAAAACAATCAGAGAGGATGTAACAGGTGGAAGAACATATCATGCTCATAGATCAGCAGAATTAATATTGTTAAAATGTCTGTACTACTCAAAATTATTTACAGATTCAACATAATCCCCATTAAAATACCAATGTGGGCAAAGCAAGATGATGAACTAGAAACATCTCCCTACTAGCTAGCCACTCCCCTCAAGGCAGAGATAAAAACACAACCATCTCTGGCTGGGAGAACCTAACTAGAGTCATCACTCCAGAACACAGTGAAGTGAAGCACTGGTGGACCAAAAAAGCCAGCAAGGATGTCAGGAACCAAGAAACAATAGCACAGAAGACAAGTGTGTAGGAACCAGGGGGGACCTACCAGCCAGCCAGCCCTCCACACAGGGCTAGAAACGGGAAGGGGTTTTCCTGCAGGTTTTCAATTTGGAACTGTACTGTTTATTGGAGCTGTCTTGGAGGGCTTTCAAGAGTGGGTAGACTTGAAAGATGTCCAGTAGCTGGATTTGAATACCAGGTGGGATGGATCTCCCATCAGCTTGGCTGCTAGCTGTCTGCTGCCATTGTGGGAAGGTCATGTGGGAAAAACAGTCAGCAAGGTCCTAGCGCATGGCTGGCTCTGGCATGCCTGATGAGCTTGGGCCTTGAATCATGTGGTAAGGTGAGTGGCTCCTGCACCCCTGGGAATTGTCAGAGGGCACTGTGAGACATGCCTCCTAAAGATTCTGGTGAAAGCCTTAATACCCCAACACACTGATGGCAACCAGGCCCTGACTGAACACAACTAAGTTGGGGGAAGACAAAACCGGAGCTCGTCAGCAACTAAAGAGTGGTTTCTGGGGTGTGTTCTTCATCTCCTAACACCACAGCACCACCTGATGTCCAGGCAATATATTAAAATGTATATATTTAGATAGAGATTATTTTTGCCCTCTTTCTCAATTTTTTCCTTTAGGTATATTTTTCTTTTCTTTTTTTGTTGTTGGGGTTGTTCTTTGGGGTTTGGGGGTTTGAGAAGGTGGTTGGATTCTTAATCTTCATTTTGACTTTCTTCAATGCAAGGGCTCCTCCGTTTTTGTTATGATATCCCTTTTATCCTCCCTTTTTTTTTTATTGTTGGTTCATTGATGGTATCAGTGGAAACATTGATTGCATTTGTTAGATAAAGACCCTCTTATACTTATGTCCTGCCCCCAAAAGGTGGACCACCCTCCATGAACCCTCCACTCCCTCCCTCCTTCCCTCTCTTTTCTCTTCCCACCCCTGAACCCCCACTGTGTACTAGGTTATTTATTGTCCTTATATCAGATTTGAATGCATAGGATTCTTGCCTCTCCATTCTTGTGATGCTTTACTAAGAATAATGTGTTCCACTTCCATCCATATTAATACAAAAGATGTAAAGTCTCCATCTTTTTTAGTGGCTGAATAGTATTCCATGGTATACATATACCACAACTTGTTAATCCACTCCTGGGTTGGTGGACATTTAGGCTGTCTCCAGTTGTTTCCACAATTCCAATTGTGAATTGAGCTGCAATAAACAGTCTAGTGCAAGTGTCCTTATGGTAAAAGGATTTTTTTTCTTCTGGGTAGATGCCTAGTAATGGGATTGCAGGATCAAATGGGAGGTCTAGCTTGAGTTCTTTGAAGATTCTCCATACTTCCTTTCAAAAAGGTTGTATTAGTTTGTAGTCCCACCAGCAGCATAATACTGTTCCCTTCTCTCTACATCCACACCAGCATCTGTAGTTTTGAGATTTTGTGATGTGGTCCATTCTCATTGGGATTAGATGATATCTCAGGGTGGTTTTGATTTGCATCTCTCTAATAATTAGGGACAATGAGCATTTTTTCATATGTTTGTTAGCCATTCATCTGTCTCCTTTAGAGAAGGTTCTATTCATCTCTCTTGCCCAGTGATCTAAGGAATTATTGGCACTTTTTTTTTTTTTTTAGACAGAGCTTCAACCTGTCACCCTGGGTAGAGTGTTGTGGCATCACAGCTCACAGCAATGTCCAACTCCTGGGCTCAAGCAATTCTCCTGCCTCTGCCTCCCAAGTAGCTGGGACTACTGGCACCTGCCACAACACCTGGCTATGTTTTGGTTGCAGCCATCATTGTTGTTTGGTGGGCTGGGACTGGATTCGAACCCACCAGCACAGGTGTATGTGGCTGGCACCTTAGCTGCTTGAGCCACAGGCATTGAGCCGATTGGCACTTTTTATGTCGATTAATTTGATTTCTCTGTAGATCCTAGTTATCAAGGTTTTGTCCAATTAAAATATGCAAATATCCTTTTCCCATGTGTGGATTGGCTATTTGCTTTGTTTGTTGTCTCCTTAGCTATACAGAAATTTTTCAGTTTAATTAAGTCCTATTTGTTTATCTTTGTTGTTGTTGTAATTGCCATGGAAGTCTTCCTCATAAAGATCTCCCCCAGGCTGATAGCTTCCAGTGTTTTCTCCACACTTTCTTTGAGGATTTTTATTGTTTCCTGCCTTAGATTTAGGTCTTTTATCCATCTCGAATCAATTTTTGTGAGCACAGAAAGGTGCAGGTCCACTTTCAGTCTTTTACATGTGGATATCCAGTTGTCCCAGCACCATTTATTAAATAGGAATTCTTTCCCCAGTGTATGCTCTTGTTTGGTTTATCAAAGATTAGGTGCCTATAAGATGTTAGTTTCATCTTCTGGTTTTCTATTCGGTTCCTGATGTCTATATCTCTATTTTTGCACTAATACCATACCATTTTGATCACTATGGCCTTGTAGTACAGCCTAAAGTCTGGTAGGCTGATGCCCTCAGCTTTGTTTTTATTACTAAGAATTGCCTAGGCTACACAGGTTTTTTCTGATTCCATACAATACAAAAAAATTTTTTTCACTAATGATTATAGATGCAAACTAATTGCAAGTCTTGAAAGCATGATGTTGGTATTTTAATAGGGATGACATTTAATCTGTAGAATGCTTTGGGAAGTATAGACATTTTAACAATGTTGACTCTTCCCATCCATGACCATGGTATGTTCTTCCATTTATTAATATCTTCTGCTATTTCTTTTCTTAGGGGTTCATAGTTTTCTTTACAGAGGTCCTTCACCTGTTTTGTGAGGTATATTCCTAGGTATTTCATTTTCTTTGAAGTTACTGAGAAGGCTATTGTGTCCTTGATTACTTTCTCATCTTGGCTGTTATTGGCATATACAAAGGCTACTGATTTGTGGCATCAATTTTATAGCCTGAGATGTTTCTGTATTTTTTGATCACTTCCAGGAATCTTATGGTTGAGTCTTTGGGGTTTTCTAAGTATAAGATCATATCATCAGCAAAGAGGGAGAGATTCACTTCCTCTGCTCCCATTTGGATGCCCTTTATTTCCTTCCCTTATCTGATTGTATAGGCTAGAATTTCCAGCCCTATATTGAATAGTAGTGTTGATAAAGGACAACCTTGTCTTGTTCCAGTTATGAGTGGAAAAGCTTTCAGTTTTACTCCATTCAGTAAAATGTTAGCTGTGGGTTTGTCATAAATAGCTTCCACCAGTTTAAGAAATGCACCACCAATGCCTATTCTTCAGAGTTCTAATTAGAAAAGGATGTTGAATTTGATTGAATGCTTTGTCTGCATTTATTGAGAGGATCATATCGTCTTTGTTTTTGCTTCTGTTGATGTGGTGGATTACATTTATGTATTTGTGTGTTAAACCAGCCTTGCATCCCTGGGAAGAATCCTACTGGATCATGATGTATGACTTTTTTTTTTTTTTTTTAGACAGAATCTCACTATGTCACCCTCAGTAGAGTACCATGGCATCACAGCTCAGAGCAACCTCAAACTCTTGGGCTTAAGCGATTCTCTCACCTCAGCTTCTCAAGTAGCTGGGACTATAGGCACCTGCCACAATGCCCAGCTACTTTGTTGTTGTTGTTGTTGTTGCAGTTGTCATTGTTGTTTAGCTGACCCAGGCTGGATTCAAACCCGCCAGCCTCAGTGTACATGGTCAGCACCATAACCACTGAGCTACCGGTGCTGAGCCAATGTATGACTTTTTTAATGATAAGCTGTAATCTGTTGGCTAAGATTTTATTGATTGGCTAAGATTTTGATTGATTTATATGCCAACAATAGTCAAGCTGAAAATCTAGTCAAAGACTCTATTCCTTTTACAGTAGGGCCAAAGAAGATGAAATATCTGGGAGTTCACCTAGCAAAGAATGTGAAAGATCTCTACAAAGAGAGTTATGAAACTCTCAGCTGTAACTCTAATAGCTGATGATGTTAACAAATGGAAAAACATACCATGCTCATGGTTGGAAAGAATCAGCATTGTTAAAATGTCCATACTACCCAAAGCAGTGGTTCTTAACCTAATACTGCAGCCCTTTAATACAGTTCCTGTGGGTCACAACCCACAGGTTGAGAACTGCTGACCCAAAGCAATCTACAGATTTAATGCAATCCCTATTAAAGCACCATTGGCATACTTTAAAGAGCTTGAAAAAATAGTGCTTCATTTTATATAGAATCAGAAAAAACCTCAAATACCCAATACATTACTCAGAAAAAAGAACAAATCAGGAGGTATCATGTTACCAGACTTCAGGCTATACTATATCTATAGTGATCGAAACAGCATGGTAGTGGCACAAAAATAGAAAGGTAAATTTATGGAACAGAATAGAGAACTAAAAGATGAACCCAGCTACTTATTATCATTTGATCTTAGATAACCTATCAAAAACATTCAGTGAGGGAAAGACTCCCTATTTAACAAATGGTGCCGGGTAAAGTGGCTGGCGACCTATGGAAGACTGAAACTGGACACCCCACCTTACACCATCAACAAAAATTGATTCTCAAATATTTAACTTCAGACATAAAAATACTAGAAGAGAGTACAGGAAAAACACTTGAAGAAATCGGCCTGGGAGAATACTTTATGAGGAGGACCCCCCTCCCCAGGCAATTGAAGCAACACCAAAAATACATTACTGGGATCTGATCAAACTAAAAAGCTTTTACACAGCCAAGAGCACAGTAAGCAAAGCAAATAGACAACCTTCAGAATTAGAGAAGATTTTTCAGGTTATGCTTCCAACAAAGGTCTAATAACTAGAATCCACAGAGAACTCAAACTAATCAATAAGAAAGAATAAATAACCCCATTTCTATGTGGACAAGAGACTTGAACAGAAACTTTTCTGAAGAAGACAGGCGCATGGCCTACAAACACATGAAAAATGCTCATCATCTTTATTCATCAGAGAAATGCAAATCAAAACCACTTAGAGATATCATCTAACTCCAGTAAGAGTAGCCCACATCAGAAAATCCCAAAACTATAGATGTTGGGATGCAGAGAGAAGGGAACACTTCTACACTGCTGGTGGGAATTCAAGCTAATTTGACCTTTTTGGAAAGAAGTTTGGAGAATACTCAAGGAATGAAATGTAGACCTACCATTTGATCCTGCAATTCGTCTACCAGGTAAATCATTTTACAACAGATACATTTGCACCAGAATGTCAATTGCAGCCCAATTCATGATTGTTATGACATGAAAATAGCCCAAGTGCCCATATAAAGATTAAGAAATTGTGGTATCTGTACACCATGGAATACTATGCAGCCATAAAAAGATGGTGACTTCACATCTTTTATGTTTTTCTGGATGGAACTGTGTAGGCAAAAAGACCTACATGTCTTTGTCTCAGCCTTTCTGAGAGTGAGCTAGTACAAATCTTGTTTGTCACAATTCTAGAGAAACTGAGGCAGAACT
Organism: Galagoides demidoff; assembly: GCA_963574575.1. Classification (NCBI taxonomy): domain Eukaryota; kingdom Metazoa; phylum Chordata; class Mammalia; order Primates; family Galagidae; genus Galagoides; species Galagoides demidoff. The sequence goes on along the minus strand of CAUYQV010157471.1, from coordinate 3,510 downwards.
CCATTATGGCCTTTGACCTGGCATGTAGAAGGTGTGAGTCCCTTGCTCAGAAGTTGGCCAGGAAACTGGGGCATGTAAGCACATCCACGGTATGTCTTAGGAATCCCTGGGTTATGGTTTTTACAAGATTAAGTTACTGCCTCCAGGTGGCTTGAGGCTTCAAAGAGCAGGCAAACAATCAGCCCTCTCCCCCACAGCAGTTTTCATCTTTATCAAGATGTGGGTGAACAATTGACTGCATGTTTTTCCATGATTACTATTTTGAAGAATGTGTATAACTTAATCAGTAGTCTAGCAGGTACCAGAGAAAGGTTAATTTATTTTTTACAATATGCTAGTGAGGTAATTGTGCGATTATTAATAGTGTATACGTGCAACACTGACTATATAGCTAGAGAGAAATAAAGAAGCTTTGCTATTTGCCACCAAAAGGCTTGTCGCCCCCTTTGTTCTATACTATTTCAATTGCAGGCCTATACTCTGTGGCACCGACTATGCACAAAATACTTCACACGACAGAGCTGGAACATATTCTTCTTAGCAAAGTATCTCAAGAATGGAAAAAATGGGTTTGGCACATATAGCACAGTAGCTAGGGCACCGGCCACATACACCAGAGCTGGAGGGTTTGAACCCAGCCCAGGCCTGCCAAATAACAATAACAACTACAACAAAAAAAATAACCAGGTATTGTGACAGGTGCCTATAGTCCCAGCTACTTGGGAGGCTGAGGTGAGAGAATTGCTTAAGCCCAAGAGTTTGAGGTTGCTGTGAGCTGTGATGCCACAGCACTCTACCAAGGGCAACATAATGAGACTCTGTCTCAAAAAAAAAAAAAAAAAAAAGAATGGTAAGAATGGTATCCAATGTACTCAATACTACTACAAAATCAATATATAAGCACCTAAACATTCATACAAATGATAAAACATAACTGCAGTCCAGAGAGTAGAAGAGAAGAGGAGAGAGAGGGGAGGGGAAGAGAGAGGCAAGAGGAGGGAGGGTATTTGGTGGGACCTCATTTAATATGCATGATGCAATGGTACACTTCAAACTATTAAAAAAATAATATAATTGTGATGGATGTGTTAATCAGTTCAATGTAAGCATTTCACATTGTATATAAAATCAGTATACTGAACCCCATAAATGCATCAATGTACACAGTTATGATTTAAAATAAATAAATAAATAACACTTATTCTTCAAAAGGAAAAAAACAATCCTATAAGGACAATAAAGAGGTAGACATGACATGGCAGCATGTCTGCCCTGAGTAATTGCTATAATATAGACAATGCTAATGGCTTTGGATTATTGGCCCACTGTTGTCTGCAATAGGCAAGAAAGCATAAGGAAGCTCTTATCTCAGCAAACAGCTGGTGCTAATGCAGGAATTGCTGGGAAGCCCTCAACAGTAATCTCAGCGGCTAACCTAGAAGTCACTGCAAACTCTGAGACAGCCGCTTGCCTCATGCACCTCATAACTTTCAAGACAGAATAATGGTTTCACTAAATACAATACATGGCTCTCACTATTGGAATCCAAATCAGAACCTCACTGAGATGAGAATCTGTGACATGTGACTTCCTAATTCCAACCTCTGCAGGACAAAGGAGTATCTTATTTGGTCGGTTGGTTGATTGGGGGTTTTTTGTTTGTTTGTTCTTTTTTTTTTGAGACAGAGTGTCACTATGTTGCCCTTGGTAGAGTGCCGTAGTGTCACAGCTCACAGCAACCTCAAACTCTTGGGCTTAAGCGAATCTCTTGCCTCAGCCTCCCAAGTAGCTGGAATTACAGGTGCCTGCCACAACTCCCGGTTATTTTCGTGTTGCAGCCCAGGTTGGGCTCAAAACTGCCAGCCTCAGTGTATGTGGCCAGCTCCCTACTCACTGAGCTATGGGCACCAAGCCAGAGGAGTTTTTTTAAAGTCAGAGATTATGTTAAGTCTCATAGACAATATTCAATGCAGTCCTCCCCTTCAGAATTTCAGCATCCACACTACCTTCTGCATATGCAAACTTCCAAACTTTAACAATTACAACATCAGGCTTCCACCTACTAAGACCAAACTATCTTTCTTCCCATAAAGACATGTTCACTCTCTTTGCAGAAAGCAAATCACAGAGTTTCATCAAACACGGCATTGATCTCTGGGAGAGATCTTTCTTTCATTAAAGTCAAATTTCCTCCTCACTACCCACCATTAACACCACTTATATATGAAAAGTACAAAGAAAGGACACAGAGGAAAGTGGTTAATGTAAATCCATACCTATATAACAAATGAAAGAGCAAAATATGCACAGGGATGACATCCTCACTTCTGTAACTGTCACAGACTAACGATATTTTTAACTTCTCTTCCACTGCACACTTATGGTTTCTTTGTCCTTGTCCAGCACTTCAGCAAAGATCTTGACTTGGTAAGGAGGCCAAGTTCATCTTCCTGAGTTCCAAGAGGTCTTATCTACATTTTGCTGTTCTAGAGTTTCATTAGCACTATCTGTGGAATTACTGGGAAGCATCTCAAATAAACCCCTGTTTCAAGATGCCCTTTCTACTCACAGTCTTCAGCAATCACCTTCTCCCCCTTGATAATTAAGATCAATTACTTCAGCACACTTGGTAAGCCCCTTCTTTGCCTGTATGGTTTCTTATTGCTGATACAAAAAAAATTATCACAAACTTAGTGGCTTAAAATAACACAAATTTATCATCTTACAGTTCTAGAGGCCGTAAGTCAAAAATAATTGGCAGGGTTGGTCTTTCTAAAGGCTTTCTTTGGCTTTTCTAGAGGCCACGGGAATTCCTTGGCTCTTAGGTCCCCAGCTAGTGATCACATCACTCTGACCACTGCTTCCACTGTCACATCTCTTTCAATGACTCTCTCATGTCCCTCTCTTCATTTATAAGGTCGCTTGCAGACTGCATTGGGCCCACCCACCAGGTTGACCTCCTCATCTCAAAATCCTTAACTTAGGCTGAACATGGTGGTTCCTATCTGTAATCCCAGCAGTCTGGGAAGCCAAGAAAGGCTGAGTTTGAGACCAGCTTAAGCAAGAGGGACCAAAGCAAGTCTCTACTCTAAACAGAAAAATTATCCAGGCATGGTGGTGGGCACCTATAGTTCCAGAAGGCTGAGACAGGAAGCCTTCCTAGGCTCAAACAATGTAAAGTAGGCTGTTGCCATGGCACTCACCCCAGGGCAATAGAGTGAGATTGTGTCTTAAAAAAAAAAAAAAAAGGCTCGGCGCCTGTGGCTCAATCGGCTAAGGCGCCAGCCACATACACCTAAGGTGGCGGGTTCAAATCCCCAGCCCGGGCCCGCCAAACAACAATGATGGCTGCAACCAAAAAAATAGCCAGGCGTTGTGGCGGGCGCCTGTGGTCCCAGCTACTTGGGAGGCTGAGGCAGGAGACTCGCTTGAGCCCAGGAGTTGGAGGTTGCTGTGAGCTGTGAAGCCATGGCACTCTACCCAGGGGGATAGCTTGAGGCTCTGTCTCAA
>CAUYQV010157467.1:0-57198 GCA_963574575.1 Galagoides demidoff | reverse complement strand
GGTGGGGATGGCCCACTGACTAGTGCCTGGCCCTGGATAGTTACTCTAGCCATGGGAATGTTGGTGATTTTCAACCCTGTAGAGCCTGTCTCTCCTTTCACAAAAGCTGCTGAGATTGTGTGTGTATGTGTGTGTGTGTGTGTGAGAGAGAGAGAGAGAGAGAGAGAGAGTGACAGAAAGACAGAGAGAAGAGCTTACTAACTTACAGGCTAAAGCATATCTCTAAGTATTGATATAAAAATGTGTATGCTGTGTGTTAATCTTCTATGTGTGTATGTATGTGTGTTGAAACGTGTTCGCAACCATCCTCAAAACGGTCCCCACAAAAGAGACCATAGCTGGAAGTCAGAGGTCATAATAATCACATCTACTTCACTCTTAGCAAACTGCTCTCACATCCATTATTTCCATGAAACCTCACAACCTGTATATTTTCATGCCCATTTTACAGATGAGGACACTGAGACCCAGAGAGCTCTGAGCATGGACTGAAGTGTAAGCCATCCAGTTTTGACTTTGTAAGATCACATAAGACCAAAACACCGGATTCAGAAACACTAGTCCGATTTGAATCCTGAGTTCAGCATTTATGAGCTGTGAGATTTGAGGCAGAGAATCTGCAAAATGGGCATTGCAGTATCAACCTGCTTATCGTACTTATACAAGGTAAGTGGCTGATGTGAATTATGCAAGGTAACAGGTGTAAATTCTCCACAAAATGCCTAGTCTATTACCGACACCTGTAAATGTCTTCTTTTGTGATGATAAGCTGGTCTGGTTTCTATGTCCATTTCTATAATCCCAGCTGTATAAAAGCCCCCCTCCTTGCCCTAGGAAAACCATTTTGTCACTAAATCAGCAGTTTGAAAACATTTTGGTGTCAGAACCCCTTTACAGTATTAGTTACTACTGAGGATTCTGACGAGCTTTTATGTGTGTGATTTATATCTATTTTTATCTTCTGAGAATTTTCAAAACATTCGTTATTTTAAAATCATGATAATAAGCCCATGGCATATTAACATAAATTATATTTTTATAAAAGATAACTGTATTTTACCAAATAAATTTGTAAGAAGAGTGGCCTTGTTTTACGTTTTTGGAACTCTCTTTCGTGTTTGGCTTATTAGAAGGCAGCTGGATTCTCATATCTGTTTCTGCATTCAATCTGTTGTGAAGTCACATGTCAGGCAGCCTCTGCAATATGCCACTGCACACGCTAGAGAGAATGAGAGTGAAAAAGGCAAAGAACATCTTAGTGTTATTACAAAAACAATTGTGACCTCACCGCTCCCCAGAGGTCCCTGGATCACGCTTTGAGAACCTCTGCACAAGATGAACACTAAATTCCTCTCTGTCCAGCAGGCTATTTTTTTTTTAATATTTCTTTGACTATATCTGAAAAATTAAGATTTTCTAAGATAAAAGCAATGTGAGCTTAGATTTCTCTTCCTTAGGACATTGATTCGTGGACCTAATAGGGACAAATTAAAGTTGGCTACTTATGTTTAGCTGAGCTATGAACAGTTACCAGCTTCTTCATGTGCCTCTATCATTGGCCTGGAGCTGAGAGGCTGAGACTGATTGATTTGTACCATATGTTGTGTCAGTGAGGATGTATTTGAATTTAAGAAACAGAAAACCAAGCTCAAAATGAATTCAATAATACATAGATTTATTACCTTACATAACAAGAATTCTGAAGCTTAAGTTGTTACAGGACTGATTGCTCCAAAGGATTAACAATAATCATCCATGACCCAGGTTTTTTCATTTTTTTTTTCTTTGCAAACTTATTATACCAGCCTTATAACTCATGCTCGCAGAATGGCTGCATCAGTTCCTGCCATCACATAAAGACAAAGAACACCATCAACAGAAAAATTGTTGTTTCTTTTGGGACTTTTCATATTAGTAGGAAACATTTTCCTAACTGACTTTTGTTTAAAAGTCATTGGTCAGAATGGCATGATGTGCTATATTAGTTTTCTAGGGCTTCTGTACCAAAGTACCACAAATTGTGTGGCTTAGGACAACAGAAATTTATTGTCTCACAGTTATGAAGGCTGTACGTCTAAAATCAAGCCTTGGGGAGGGCCATGCTTCCTCTGAAACCTGAAGAGGAAGGATCTTTTCTTGCCTCTTCCATCTTGGTAGCCTAGGCCATTCTTTGGCTTGTGGCAAGTCTTCCTCTGTCCCTTCACACAGTCTTCCTCTGCACATGTCTGTGTTTATGTCCTAATTTTCTCCTGTTTAAAAATTATCAATCACATTAGACTACAGCCCTTCCAAACAATCTCATCTTAACATAGCTATGTCCCCAAAGACCCTATTTCCAAATAAGATGATATTTACAGGTACAGGGGCTTAGGATTTCAACATATCTTTTGGGGGTGAGGGACACAATTTAATCCACAACACCTGCCCTTTCTTATAGCACTAGAAAAGGAAATAAAGTCATAGCAGTTGTCCCATGGGTCTCAATGAGGGTGTAGCTGTAACAGCCTGGTCAGGGGTAGAATTTGGATACATTGGAAGAGTTTTTGGAAATTGTAACATCTGAGGCCTCTCTGAGCATACAGTCTCTAGGGGCCAGAAATGCTACCATCTGTCATGCAAATGCCAATATTGTCCCAGTGAGAAACATGAGCAAGAGCATACGGACATTTGCCTGCACCCATGGCCTCTGGGAAGCAGGTAAGCATTGCAATACAACCAGAGACACAGAGGGAGGGGGCAGATTCAGGACGGCCATTAACGATGTCTGCTGCGTGCTGGACTGACTCCATTGTGTATGTCTTTCCAAGGGCTTCCCACCCAGAGTTTCCAGTAAAACAACGATTATCTTCTTGTCTGCTGGAGCTTTCCTCATGGGGGGTGAGGAATAGCAGTGGTAATAAATTTATTGTTAGCTTGAAATATCATTCTCCCCTCCCCACTCATGCCCACCCTGCACCCTCAATCTTAGGAATGTAGCGATTTTGATGGGAGAAGAGGAAGTAGGAAAGGAAAATAAAATCACTCATACCGGCAAAATGCAGCCACGATTTTTAAAAAATTTTATTTTTCTCATTCAAGGACCGAAAAATTGACCTGCCATTGGATCCTGTGATTCCTCTACTAGGAGTATATCCAAAAGACCAAGAATCACTTTGCAAGAAAGATATTTGCACCAGATTATTCACTGCAGCTCAATTCGTGATAGCCAAGTCATGGAAGAAGCCCAAGTGCCCATCGACCCATGAATGGGTTAATAAATTGTGGTACATGTATACCATGGAATACTATGCAGCCCTAAAAAAGATGAAGCCTTTACTTCTTCTGTGATTACATGGAGGGATCTCGAACATATTCTCCTGAGTAAAATGTCTCAAGAGTGGAGGGAAAAGTATCCAATGTACTCAGTACTTCTATGAAACCTACTTACATTTATTCACACTTTCTTATGAAAGAGAATACAACTATAGCCCAGGATGAAGGAGAGAAATGGAGTGGGAAGGGAGAGGAGGGGAAAAGTTTGACAGAGGGAGGGTAAAAGGCGGGACCACACCTATGGAGCATATGACAAGGGTACAAGTCAAATCTGTGAAGTATAGAACATAGATGTTTTGGCACAATAATCAAGTAAATGAGGTGAAAGCTATGTTGATTGGTTTAATGTAACCACATCAGATTGTATAAAAAAATAAAATCAGCACATTGTAACCCCCCCCAAATTTTATTTTTCAGACATTTTGCTGTGTGTTATTTATCAAACTGGGATCCTATGTGTATTCATGACCAAGAATACTGCTTTTAAGGGAATAATGCCTATTGCTCTAATTATAAAATTGATGGGATGCAAAAAATTATAAATCTGATTTCTAGATCTAATTCTCCAATAACAGCCACTGCTATCATTGGGCTGGACCTATCTAGTTTGTTCCCCAGCTAAGCATTCTGAAATAAAATAGTTAAGATTGTGCTCTGTGTGTGTTTATGATTTACAAGTTACACAAAAAGGTAACATAAACAGGAGCTTGGTGGTCTATAATGAATATATACCACTAAGGCTTTCATTATACTCTTAAAAAAGTATAATAATTCAGAACATTAGTGAGCAGGGTACTAGAAAGAACAGGGCCTCTTTGCCCAGGGCAGAGTGACCTGAGTGAGAGCACTGGGGGCTCCCTGTATCCTGTGGCCTTTATGGAGTTGTGGGGACAATCCCGTATGTGGGTGGAGGCAGCAGCATCCTCTCCAGGGGCTACTCTCACAGTTGTTACAAGCCTCCCTGTTCCCTCGTGTAAGGCTTCAGGATGGAGAGGACAGATCCGGCAGGGCCCCAGTGATGGCTGCCTCAGAGTCCACTCAGCCCAGCCACCCACCTGGCTCAGCACCCAGCAGGCAGAAGATGCCCCTGCTGCTGAGTGAATAAATGGCCTTCTGTTCCCCAGGCCGCTCTCCCACCAGGTCACGCGGGAGGGGCAGACTGATGCTCTCCAAGGCCTCTCTCAACCGGGCCTCCTCCTCTCCCCGCTAACAGCTGAATGGCTCTGGTCACTCAGCTCTCAGCGCTGAAGGCCCCTGAGCACCTCTCCTTTCCTTTCTTCCCCTCCTGAGTGTGGCACAGAGCCAGGCAGGAGGGTTGTGGGCCTGTGGGTTGTGTCACCACCCCTCCCGCAGACCCCTGAGGTGGCAGGCAGTGCTTTTCCAATGACGATGGCCGAGGGCCTGGTGTTCCTTGAACACACTCTGGTGACAAGCCCCACCAGCTGGCCCTCTGCCTCCCTCATCTTCCGCAGCTCCCCTTGCTGGTCCACACGCCCCGGCTGTGCCTGCTCTCCTTCCCTGATCCTCCTCAGACTCTGCTCTCCCGCCATGCCCTCGCCCCTCCCCACCCACCCTGCATCCCCGGCCTTCCTGTGTGATGGGAAAGGTTAAGTGGAGACGTGCTCGCCCTGTCTGTTGCGATAGAGACGCAGCAACTTTCTCCCCTAATCAATCTGTCAGGCCTGATTAGGCTGCTGGAGAGTCCCTGCTCACAGCCCAGCCAGCCCTGCAGGCTCGCAGCTCTGGCCAGGCACACAGACAGTCACTCAGGCTGCCCAGACCCGGCCCGGGGTCTCACCACTGTGACCAAGGAAAACTATTTCCACAGAGAAGGCCATGGCTTGGGTGACCGTTCCTCAAATCGTTTCCTCAATTCTTCCACAAGTCCCTCTGGAGTGGCTTCTCTCACAGGTCCCATTCCTGCGGCTATGAAGTGTCAGGAAAAAAAAATCTGACTGAGGTTGCCCTCAGGGAACCTATAGGCTAACCAGGATCCCAGACAACCCCCTGGACTCCTGCTCCTAAACAGGAAGTGTAGCAGGAGAGAAGATGCTAACTGCCTGGCCAGGAAGAGGGGAGGAGAGCAGGGTAGGGGACCTGGATGCTGAAGGGGACCAGGAAGTTAGCAGGAATGCACTCTGGATTTCCTTGTTCTGGGAACTGCTTACCAGCTGGAGCAGACAGCTAGCCATGGGAGCTTAGGCAAGTCACTTAATTTCCCTGTTCCTCCATTGCTTTATCTGTAAAATGGGGTTGAAAACACGAGTTGCTCTTCACAAGAGTGTCAGGAGAGGATATGAGTCAATACATGTGAACTGTTTCCACGAGGGCCCGGGATGGGGCGAGTGCTCAGCGACAGTTATTGCCTAGTATTGATCTGAATTAAGGAACTGACCTCATAAGGCCGCGGTCACCCAGAGGTCTAGGTATTAGCCTGAGGAGGCACAGGTGGACAGGAAGTCCCTCCTCCACAACAGGGACCTGAAGAGGAGGGACATGGGGCAGGTGAGTTTGAAGATAGAGCATGGAGGGGGTAAGCCTGGTTGGACCCTACCAGATGGAGGCCTAGAGAGGTGAGGATCAGAGCCAAATATGGGTCTTCCCAATTCTGATTTGGGTCAGGCCAGGCCTTCAGGCAAAACTGAATTCCATCCTCTAGGAAGGTAGCCTGTACCTAAACCTTTATAAAAATACTATGCAAATAGGCACAGATCGGCACATACACTTCCTGTGGGAGTCCAGGAACTCTGGGGACCTGGGCACATTTGCTTAGCCTCTGTCCTGAGGTTCTCTGCTCTCTTCCCCTTCCCCACCTCCACCCCTCCCCTTCTTCCCCAGCCCCTCCAGCACTGAGATCCCTGAATGTGGCAGATGTGGCAGGTGCCACAGCCGGTGAACTCATTCTGTGTGGACACCTATAAATAAGTCAAGTGGAAAGTTACACAAACAGAATGAGGACATCCTTACCTAACACTGGGGCTCTTTGCTCCCTGGCAGTTCAGGTCAAGAGCCCAACCTCCTTACCTCCTGACTTCCTTTAAGAGCCCTGAATCTATTGTAGGAACCTCCAACGTTAGGGCTTCTGCTATTGATACCCACACTCATGGCCACAGTTAGAGGTGGTGGGAAGGAAGGATGAGGCTTGTCCTCAGGGAGCCCCAGTCTGAGGGAAACATTCGCTGTCTTTGGGAAGCCCCAGTCTCAGGAGAGGCATATCCCATCCTCAGGGAGCTCCAGGCTCAGGAGAGATTAAACAAACAACAACAAAAACATAAGACCAGAATACTGTCTTGAGACGAGAATGAGAAATACTGACAGAAAGAACTTTTCATGGCTGTGAACTCTAATACTGCTCCCTTGAGGACGAGGAGAGACAGAGACAGGGACCTCCCCCCTCCTACATCTAATCGTATGTTCAGGGCAGGAAATGCCGCCCAGGGAAATGCAGCACATCCTCTGTCCCTCCCTTTACCTTCCTTCCATTTCATACTGAGCGGGGCACTCTCCACTGGCTTTCCACGCTCTTTATGTCACTGGGATTTACACCCTTCACTCTGTGCCAGCTTCACAAAAGCACTCTGGGAAGCAGCTGTCCGGAGGATCATCCCCATTGGCCAAAGGTGCTCCCCAGTGCCACTTCCCCAGTAGCGACTCTATTTCTCATTTATGAAGCTGAGAGAATTGCACTGCCTTCCTCATGGAGGCATGGTGAGAATTGAATGCTCTGGAACATCTGAGCCACTCAGCAGGTGCTTCGTACATTGTAAGCTCTCAGTGAGCACTGCTGCTCCTGTTGGTATGACTTGGTGTTATGTTCATGTCTCCAAAGCACCTTTGAGTCATGGATTTGGGTGCAAGTAGTTTACTTGGGAGGTAGAGCCCAGACATTCTTGGCAGGGCGCAGGGCACAGGGCACAGGGCAGTGAGGCAGTAAGGGAAGGAAGCCACCAAGGGCATGCTGATGAGCAGCCAGCTGTGGGGACGTGGGTCTCATCTGTTAGAACCTCTCAGCCAATGTAAAACACACTTTAGGGTTGTCCCCTCTGGGGCTAAGAAAGCCATGTTGCTCTTCTGCTCCCATCCATCACTGACTGCCACAGGGCCATTAATACCCAGCCAGGGGCCTGGCTCTAAAGCTTAAAGCCCAGTCACAGGGCTTGTAGGAAGTCCTCATGGGCGCAAACTGGGACAGTAAGTGGAAGGAACATTGACCCTGTCTGCTACTTCCACCCCTCCTCTCTCAGGAAATGTAATTCTCTTCACTGGATCCCACTGGACTCTGGACAGAATTCTATAAAAACTTCCAGCTTAAGTTTTCAAAGACCAAACTTTATGTCTCTGGGCTCTTGCTATGTCTTCAGTGCCAAGCACACCACTCTGCACACAGTATGTGCTCAACCAGTTTATCTGTGGGATGGAGGTATGGAGGCCCCTTGTAATAATGCTTCAGGGCCCAACTTTATTTTCTCATCTGTGCCTGTCAAGACACATGATCAGCCCTCCAGGGCAGGCCTGAATTCTGCAGCCCTGATACCTAGCAGGGTGCCTGGCCTGTGAAGAGGGCTTATGACTCACGTGTTGATTGAATGCAGGGGATTCCTGGAGTCCAAGGAAGTATAGAGCTCCTTGGGTGAGGAATGGAAAACTAGAAGCTGGATCACTCAATGAGCACAGAGGCTGGCGTGGGGGTGGGCAGGCTGTGGGAAGCCAACCAGAGAGGACTGATGGATAAAGATTAAAAGTGTCAGAGGCACCTGGAGAAAAGGCAGAAGATGATGTCTCATTGTCTTGCCAAATTGGCTTGCCTGTGGGATTTCCAATCTGGTCCCTGGCTTTAGAAAACTGCTGTGGAACCCATGCTTTGCAAAGAAAAGATAAATAAGAATTCTTAAGGAATGAAGGTGTGCAGAGGGAGCTTTGTGAGCAACAAATGAGGAGGCCCCAATAGTTATTATGCGGCGTTGGCAGTAATGAGGAGGCTGAGAACAGTGAACACAACAGAGGGACTGCCACAACATGAAGGGGGATGGAAACTGAGGGATGGGGGGCTTCTGTGGCCTCCTTCAGTCGAGTGGGTGATTGAGGAGAGAAGGGAGATGGGAGCAGGACAAGGACAGCACCACAGGAGCAGGGAGATCATCTTAGGTGTTCTTTATGGAGCTCTGTTTTCTCCAGACAAAGCCAACCTTACAATAGTGGCTGACAGCGAGGGATGATTTTAAAGGTGTACCAGTCAGCCATTGCCACCATAGTGCTGTGTAACAAATCACCCCCAATTAGTTATCTAAAACATCATTCATTTAATTTCAGCCTCTTTTCTGTCTCTCTCTCTTTCTTTCTAAGTGCCTCTCATCCTGTCTTCATCTCTTACTCTACATGTGCCTCTCTGTCTGTCTTTCCAGCTTTCTCTCAGTCTTTGTCACTGTATGCCTCTCGCTCTAGACCTTATCTTTCTTCTCCCTTTTTCTTTCACATGCAAGGAGTTGCTGACTCTCTGGGAGCATATGTTTGTCTCTACTGGTCTTTGTAAAGTCCTCCCTTAGTTTTTAAAATTTTAAACTCAAACATTTCAGGTCTGGCGGGTGATAAACAACTTCAAATGGCATTTAAAGACATGAAATTTTCTTCTCGTAACTGAAAAGGACCTTTCTTTCTATTGGCCATAGCAAAACAGATCCAGAGTAATGTGTTTTTATTTGTTGCAGAAGCTGAAATTGCATGATGTCATTTTCCTTAATTTCAGTAAATTGAATAAATTTGTTTGTGAGCTGTATGAGAACTTTTCGAAATCTATGCCTTGCACAGTCACTAGAAGAAATGACCCACATTCACAACCAAGGCCCTTCTCCGGGAGTGCTGAGGTCTCTGGTCACCTCCCACACTTCCTGGGAGAGGGCAGATCAGGAAGGGCTCACTTCCTCAGACATCTGCCCCCTTACCTGATTGGCAGTTGTCCTTATATCCATCCCTCCCCTTTCCCCACTACCCCATCTGGAAGCTGAGCTGTCATATTTTTACAGATTCAGATGACTCATATTGGAACAGACTTCTGGAACAGTGAACTCAGAGGGGGCAGCAAACTTTCAGGCTTGGCGCCCTTCCCCATTCCCTGCTAGGGGAATGACATTTTCTGAAGGCAGAAAGGCTTTGCAACATCTGCATACTGGCTTGCCTGGGTACCATTCCTGCTTGCTTAGTCAAGCTAGAATATTTCAGTTCACCTGTGGGGTTCCAGGCTTTCTACCTAGATGCAGTCCCTGGCACCTGCATTGGGGCAGACAGAGGAGGTGAAGAGTGGCTGGCAGGGTGGATCCAGAATAGAAGGTCTTAGATTTAGCGGTTCACTTGGGGCGCTAAGGTGTTAGGAAGATCAAAGGCTGAGAAAGCCTGTTGGATAGAGGGGATAATCGGAAACTATCCTCTCACTTCCCTTCTTTTTGCCTTTCCTCTCCTCTGGAAGTGTTGGGAAAGGACTGATAGGAAAGGTGAGCTTATATGAAGTAAAAATTCTCTTAGCCCAGCTTCAGCAGAGGTATTATTTGACCTTTGTTAACCACTGGGGTCCTCTGGGGGGAGGGGTCAAGGGATCTACTCTAATTCTGTCAGCCGAAAGACTTCCGTCACTGGCACAGTGGCTCATGCCTGTAGTTCTCAGGCGCTTGGGAGGCTGAGGCAAGAGGATCACCTGAGCCCAGGAGGTCAATCGAGGTTGCAGTGGCAAGGCCTAAGGAAGTGGGTTTCCTTAGCTGTAACAGCTTCTCAGAGGCTGATCATGGCATGTCCTGACTAATTGAATCAGAATCTCTAAAGGTGGTATTGATTCTTCAAAAATTATCAAAATTTAACTTTCTTTTAGAAAAGCGTACAAATCCTAAGTGCACACAACTTGATGAACAGTCATAAACTGAACACAGCAATGTGAGCAGCACCCACACAAGAGACAGAATGTTGCCAGTCATCCAGAATCCACCCCCTTGGGTTCCCTCCCAGTTACTTCCTGAAGTTAATCAATATTCTTTCTGACTTCCTAGATTAGTTTTGCCTGTTTCTGAATATATACAAATGGCATGAGAAGGTATGTCCTTGTGTGCATAGCTTTGGGGGAGTTGTCAGTGCTTCTGTGGGGCGATGTGTTTGTTCACCGCCCTCACTCTCAGCATCTCGCGGTGTGGCTCTGCCACCCTTTGCTGACCACTCCTTCTCTTGGCAGCATGGGGATTATTTCTGGTTGGGGTTACTCTGAAGAGCTCTCTAGGAACAGTCTTTTAGATGTCTCTTGGTGAATATATTGTGCCTTTCTATGGATATGTACTTGGGAAAGTGCTAGGTCAGGGCATATGTTTTTATTCAGTTTAGACACCCCCGAGCAGCTTTCTGATGTGGCCGTGCAATTTACACTGTCACCAGCAATGAATAAGCGTTCTGGCTGCTCCATACCCTGGGGCTTGGTACTGTCTGGACTTTTCATTTTCACCAGCTGTGAAGTGTGCAGTGGGATCGCACTGTGGTTTAGTCTATGTTTTCCTGATGGCCAGTGACGCTGAGCCCCTGGACATGTTTACTGGCCATTTAGGTAGCCTGTTTTGTAAAGTATTTGATAAGTTTTTCTCCAGGCATCTGTATTTTTTAAAAGCTCCCAAGTGATGCTGGCACATAACCAAGGTTGAGAACTTAACCATTATGGTAGGAAGCTTGGTTTAGAGTGAATCGGTGGGACCAGAGTGGACTCCGTGTGTGTATGTGCGCGCACACAGCAGGGGCACCCACAGGAGCCATAACCCCAGAGTCCAGGGTGCCTCTTGGGAGCAGATGATTTTAGAACCTTCTCCTAAGCACACTTGTCAACAGAAGGTAAGAAATTCTTTTCTAAAAGAAAAGAAAGTTCATATGAAAGTCACAGAGGCCACAGCAGCAGGTGGGCTCTGGCTCAAGGGACTGACCAGAGGAGCTGCCTACTGTCCCAGAAGACTCCCTTTGATTTAAAGGGCTCTCCATAGGCCCAGCCCCATGAAGCCATCTTTATTAGGAACAAAATAAGAGAAGGTCACTGAGCCACATAAATCAGGAAAAGTAACATCAGATATTGACTGTAAGAGAGGGGGATTAATGATGGTTTGTTGACAGGAAGGCAGGAGCCAGCCCCAGCCTCCCTCCTTAACTGGGGACCTGGAAGCAAACATTTCATGTTGACGTCTGCCAGCACAGCCCAGATAATCAGATTTCCCTGGGAAGACGCGGCGGGGGCAGCAATAAAAAAGGGCAGATTTATCCTCCCAGCGTCCTGAGCTTAGCATGGGCTGGGATCTTCCTCAAATTACAGCAACACCCAGATGTTGTCGCCATCACCTTTGCTGTCACCAGCACTGTCACCTGCGCCCCTTGAGTTGTTAAACACACCGAGTAGGGATGGTGCCCCACCCGATGCTTCCTTGGCTTACTTGGGAGAGTGAGGTCCCACCTGAGGTGATAGCTCCTCAATGCCATCTCTGTGTGTGCCCCGGGTACGCCAGGGTCCCCTACACTGGGGGATGATTATCCTATATTCTGTAACAACTACACTTCACACACAGTGAGGACTGATTGAGGGACTCCAGGCCAGGCCACAGCTGCAGGTTCAGAGATGGATCACAGGCCCCGGCATCAGAGTCATTAATGGCTTCCTCACAGCGTCTTTAGGTCAGGATCTGGGGTAGCTGCAATTTATGGAGGATTCCAGGGTCTAGCAGCCTCCCTGGACATAGATTTCTCTCCCTGGGCTTCTTGAACAATCTGCATTCTTCCCATAGTTTCTCTCTGGTGGAAAATTTAGGTTTCTGTATATTATTTAACCACTTTAAAAGCAGTTGTTATTTGTTTTTCTAGTTAGAAATGTTTCTGGAAGGATCAATTTGTGCTTTACATCATCATCATCATCACATTTATCGAGAACTTACCACGCGCCAGGCACTTCCTCAGTGTACGCCACGTCTGCTCGTCTGTCATTCTTACAACATTCCCACGAAACAGGTGCTCTCATTACTGCCCTTTGGCAGATAAGAAAATGGAGGCCAGCAGAGATTAAATAATGTATCTGTGGTCACACAGCTACATCTATAAAGAAATACTCTGAAAAGTAAAATAGTAGGTATTATCATCATAATTAATTGAGGGCAGATGTGTCAGAGGCTTCACACATTCTTGAGTTTTATAAAATCCCCTTAGGGTGATGTATGAGTTTGTCAGTGTTGTCATAACAAAGTACCACAGCCTGGGTAGCTAAAACCACAGAAATGTATCATCTCTCTATTCTGGAGCTCAGAAACCCAAAATCAAGGTGTCAGCTGGGCCATGCTCCCACTGAAGACTCTAGAGAAGGGTCTGTTCTAGGCCTCCCCAATCCCGCTTTGTATGTCTCTCTGTGTCCAAACCTTCCCTTTTTATAAGGACACCAGTCATACTGGACGAGAGCCCACACTCTCATAACTTGATTACATCTGCAAACATCCTATTTCTAAATAAGGTCACATTCACAAGTAGAGGGTTAGGACTTCAATATCTTTTGGGGGGTACTCCATTCAACCCATTAGAAGTAGGTATTCATTTTCACTGATGAGGACCTGGCTTAGGCAGTAGAACTGGTGGTGAAGGTACCTGGACTCATACCCAAGGGTGAACTGTGGAATCATCTAGGAAGCTCAACGGGCCCCTGATGTCTGGATCTACCTGAAGAGATGCCATTGGTCCCCAGGTGATTGTGCATGTGCCCAATATTGAGGCCTCAGACTCAAGCAGTCCCGCCACGCCAGCCTTGCCTGTATTCCTAAACGTTGGAGAGTCGAAGCTGACTGCAGCCTGCTGGCTCTGCCCCAGTGCCCTCCTAGATCCCTTGATTCTCGTAATTCCCCCATTAGCCAGCTCTGTCTGAACACCTCTAGCTCATTCTCACCACCTTTAAGGACCCTTGCTATCCAGGTGGGTGCTTGGCCCTGTGGTTTAAGCAGAAGCTCACAACTTCCCTGCTTTCCTGGGGATGCTGAGACATTGCTTCCCACTCCTGACAATTACCCACAGGAGAGAACCGGATGTCAGCGCGGAAGCGCAGTGAGCAGGCGAGAAAGACCTTTTAGCAAAGTGGCACAGAAGGCAGCACAGCCTAAAGTAGGGAATGCCCAGTGGCTGGCCGGGCAGGCCTTGGCCACACAGGAGGCAGAGGCTTGTTCCCCCCCCTGAGGACCTGCAGTGAGGAATTAGGGAGTGTGCAGCCCTAATCCAACCTATATCACAGCACAAAGGAGACTCCACGGGAGATTTGCATTTGCGGAGCCCTCTAACAGCCACCCCTCCGTGTGGGAGATCTGCCAGGCAAATTTTAGTATCCTCTCTTAAAAGTTGTACCTTAGAGATGTCATGTGACTTACTCTAGTCACAAGTTGTACTTGTGCAGTCAAGGCGAGAGACCTGGGATCCCTTCTCCAGTGTTCTTTCTGGCATTCAAAACACAAAGTTTTAAAAATATACGTGCATGCATAGATATGTCACCTTGTTCCACAAAAGAATCTGGAAGGCCTTACAAAAACACATACAGTGCAAGAGGATAAGCAGATTAGGAAGCACAGACTAAAGGAAAATGAGGTTAGGAAGTGAAAACCAGAGAGGAAGGCTGTGGCTGAAAGGTGCTCTCAGGTGCAGTTTCCCAGGAAGCAGAATCCGAGAAGAACATTAGCATCAAAATGCTGCTTTGTGGCTGGGATGGTGGCTCTGCCTGTAATCCTAGCACTTTGGGAGGATGATGTGGGTGGGTTGCTTGCATTCAGGAGTTTGAGACCAGCCTGAGCAAGACTGAGACCCCCCTCTCTACTAAAAACAGAAAAACTAGCCAGGAGTTGTGGCAGGTGCCTGTGGTCCCAGCTACTTGGGAGGCTCAATGAAGAGGATCCCTCAAACCCATGAATTTGAGGTTGCTCTGAACCATGAGACCATGGCACTCTGTGCAAGGGGACAGAGTGAGACTCTGGCTCAAAAAAAAAATACAATAAAAAAGAAGCTGGTTCATGGGTGCTCTTGGGATCTACCTGTGGAAGTGAGACTGGGAAGAAGGAGAAGCTGGGCCATGACTCGGTCACCAAAACAAGCTCTGAAAGTGGAACTGGGGACATTCTAGCCCTGCATGGATCAGTCTTTGGGTATGAACTGCTGGGGAGGGGAATGTGACCTTGAGCCAGGCGGCTCTCTGCAGCTGAGAATAGGGTTGCCAGATTAAGCAAATAAATATACAAGATTTCTAGTTAAGTTCAAATTTCAGATTAGTTAAAAATGAATACTTTTAAAATAAATCCCAAATGTATGGAACCAAAAAATGTATTTGCTGTTTATCTGGTATTCATGTTTAACTGGGTGTCCTGTATTTTATCTAGCACCCTCCCCAAGGGCAAATCTAGGAGAGAATTTATTTGTGAGCTGCCAGCAGGCAACACGGGGGGCAGACGGGGAAGTGGGTATCTGAGTCCTACAGGAGGATCTGTTCAGCACAGGATGTGTCTACTACAGTGCTACACATTTGCAATGATAGCTTGAGCTCCTGTAGTCCCAGCTATCAGGAGCCTGAGTCAAGAAGTTTGCTCAAACCCAGGAGTTTGAGGTTGCTGTGAGCCATGAGGCCACGGCATTCTATGCCCAGGGACAGGTCAGTTCTCGGTTTCCTAGCAGGTGAAGAGCTATAACTCTTCTTTAACCGTAGCCTAAGATTTTTAAGATCTCAGGCAATTTTGTTTAGGGGAAATGCAGATTGTTTTGGTCACAAAGCTTCAAGAAATGTCTCCACGGGCTTTCTCATAGTGGACATAATGGTGCTGATACTGTGGTGGACAGTTATTATAAGGGGGATATGGCTAACGTCACATCTTGTGAACAACAAAGTTTATTCATTCGTGTGTTCATTCAGTGTATGTTTGTTAAGCACCTCTTAGGAGCCAAGGCTTGGGGTAGATGCTAGACATTTGGAGGTAAACAAGGTAGACATTGGTCCTGGCCTCACAGAGGTGGCAGTCTCCGCACTTAGGATCTAAAGACTGTGTTGGTATGGCAAACAGGTTTCAACTCAAATTCCAATCCATTCGCAGAGGCTGTCTGGACCTCTGCACTGGGAAGGATTCAGTATCAGTCAGAGTTTCGGTGAGACTGCTGTGACAGAGAGACTCCAAAATACAGTGGCTTAAAATAAGATTGAAATTTACTTAATTATCACTTTAAAATCTTAAAGTAGGTCACTGGGGAAGCTAAGACTGCTTAGTTTGTTGCTCCTGTAGGTTGCCAGGGATTCAAACTTCTATTTTGATGCTTCAAGATAATGGCTCACCAACACCCTATCGGCATTCCAGCCCGTGGAGGGGCGAGGGGAGAACATGCTTCTTTACTTTCAGGGCATAGCAAGAGACCTGCTACATCTCTTCCCTTCATACCCCATTGGGAAGACTCAGTCACATGGTCACATACGTATTCTCACAAGAGAGGTTAGGATAACCATCTGTCCGGCTAGAATGTGGGGGATCCATTGTTAAAGCATGGGGGAGAACACCAGCAGCCGTAGTCTCACCTACAGATGCTGAGAGAAACAAAGTGCTGTGATGACTTCCTGAAGCCTGTCATTGCAAAGAAAAGCACTCCTGGCACCTGCTTCCTACCTTGTAACCCACAGTGCTGAGGCTGCCTGGCCCCAGGTTCCTCATAACTCCTCTGCTAGTCTACCAAATTATTTGTCAAGGTATCCAAAAAATAAAACAGGATCACTTATCAAAGTCTCATAAAGTCAAATTCTGGTAAGTGAAAAAAAACTAAGACCAGGAGACTACAATGAGGCAGCCAGGACTAAGAAGACTACACCAGAATGGGCATCCCCTTTTCTCTTGAGTCTCTGCCCATTCATTTATTCATTTATTTCCTCCTGGCTGATATCATATCTCAGGGAGAGGCTAGAGTGGGGAAGGAGAGCACGCAAGAGGATGGTAACTGATATTTTTTAAACATTACATGACCCAAATGTTTTATATATTTTTACATTCTTATTCCATTTTCATGGTTATTCAATTCTCAGTCAATTTTTCAATTTCTAACTCTTATTTTTGTTTTCAATAACCTAGTCCAGGCAAGAAAGCCAGAAGCAAACATCTGACTCAAGATCTGAATAATGCCAACCACCTTGATCTAATTGATATTTATAGAATAGCACATTCAGCAACTGTACGGTACACACTCTTTTCAAGTGCACATGGTCTATCCTATAGAATAGACCATATGCTGGGTCATAAACTAAGGCTCAATAAATTCAAAGTATGGGAATTATATAAAGTCTGCTTTCTGATCACTATGAAATCACATTAGAAATCAATAACAATAAAATAGCCACAAATATTTGGAAATGAAATATTTTTCTAAGTAACCACAAATTAAAGAAGACATCACCACAAAATTTGAAAATACTTCAAATGAATTACATCATTTTTTTTTATGATTATTCACTTGACGTGGTGACAAACACACCACATCAAAATCCGTGAGTGATAGCTAACGTAGCTCTCGGGGGAGGCGGGGGGTTATAGGTTTAAATATTTATATTAGAAAAGAAGAAATATCTTAAGTCACTTATTTAAGATTCCACCTTAAGAAACTGGACAACAAAGAGCAACATGAACCCAAAGCAAGTAGATGGAAGGAAAGAATAAAGATAAATACGGGAGTCAATGAAGTTGGAAACAGACAAACAATAGAGAAAATCAGGCATGAAAGGCTACCACGAAAATGATAAACCTCTAGCTAGATTCATCAAGAAAAACAGAGAAAAAAGGCACAAATCACCAACATTGGGGATAAAAGAGAGGATATCACCACTAATCTTTTTAAAAAATTTTCTCAGCACTGACTACACTGAGCAAAGCTACAGATCTTAAAGACATTAAAAAGATAATATGGAATGTGAATAATTTAATCCAATAAACGTGACAACTTAGAGTAAATGGACAAATTCCTTGAAAGAATCAAATTATCAAAACTGATTTAAGAAGAAATAGAAAAGTAATAATTGCCTTATATCTATTAAGAAAATTGAATTCATAATTAAAACTTCTGCAAAGAAAACTCCTGATACAGATGGTTTCACTGGTGAATTCTATCAAACATGTAAGAACAAAATATACCAGTTCTACTCAAATTCTGTTCTAGACTGAATTATATTCCCCCTGAATCTCCTATATGAAAGCCCTAATCCCCAATGTCTTTGGAGAGGAGCCGTTGGAATATAATTAGGTTTAGATGAGGCTAGGAGGGTGGGGCCTTCATGATGGGAAGAGACACCAGGGAGAGGCACTGTGGCTCAGTGAGTAGGGTGCTGGCCCCATGTACTGAGGGTGGCAGGTTTGAACCCGGCCCCAGCCAAACTGCAAACAAAAAAGGGAAGAAGAAGAAGAGACACCAGAGAGCTTGTGCTCTCTCTCCCTTCCATGTAAGGACACAGGGGGAAGGGGGTCATCCACAAGCCAACTACTACACCCCCACCAGAACCCAAACATTCCAGTTCCCTGACCTTGGGATAATGGACTCCAGAAATGTGAGAAAATAAATTTCTGCTATTTCAGCTCCCCAGTCTATAATATTTTGTTATAACAGCCTGAGCTGACTGATACAAATTCATAAAATAAAGGTGAAGGAAAAGCTTTCAAACTTATTTTACAAGGTCAGCACAGCCCTAACACTAAAGACCAGGCAAAGAAATGAGAAAATGGGGCAGCACCTATGGCTCAGTGAGTAGGGTGCTGGCCCCATATACCAAGGGTGGTGGGTTCGAACCCAGCCCTGGCCAAACTGCAACAAAAAAATAGCTGGGTATTGTGGCAGGTGCCCGTGGTCCCAGTTACTCAGCAAGCTGAGGCAGGAGAATCGCCTAAGCCCAAGAGCTGGAGGTTGCTGTGAGCTGTGATGCTACAGCACTCTACCAAGGGCAACAAAGTGAGTCTCTCTGTCTCTAAAAAAAAAAAAAAAGAAAAGAAAGAAAATGAAAATCACACACTGATATTCCACACGAACACAGACTCAAGAATCCTTACTAAAATATTAGCAAAATGAGCACAGAATTCATATACAATGTATTTATATTAATCATGACTCAGTTAAGTTTATTCCAGTAATGCCAGATTGGTTTAACATTCAAAAATCAATCAACGTAATTCTCTATATTAATAGAATAGAGGAGGAAATAATGATTATATCAGCAGATGCAGACAAAGCATTTAACCAGAATGCAACACCCAGTCATAATAAAAACTCTTAGCAAATTAATAATAGAAGGGAACTCCCTCGATTTGATTTAAAACATCTATAAAATCTTGCAGTAAACTTCACACTTAATAGAGAAAGACATAATGCTTTTCTTCAGAAAAGTGAAGCATCTGAGATTTGACCCTATTATAAGGCAACAGCCTACCACAATTTCATGGATGCTGTCTTAGTCTCCTTGAGCTACCATACAAAATATCACAGATTGCATGGTCTAAACAATAAAAATGTATTTTCCTCACCCACCAAGTCCTATCAGGATGTTCTACATGCAGTGGGTTAGTGCCACAGCTGGAGAGCCCCCAAGCTTAGAGAACCCCGATCTTTTATAAGGGGCTAAAATAAACTTGCCCAGCCCTTCCCCTGGAAGTCCTGTCCTTTACAACAAACAAATCTGCCCTCTCATCCTTAAGTATTTGCAGATATTATCTCAGTCTTCCTCCGCTGTTTGCTATATAAACATTCTTGAAAAGATAGTCCAGAACAAAAGGTGGTCAGTGATTCTGCCTGAAAGCATTTCTCTTACAGAAGAGAAATGTCTTAAAGAAATGTGAGAGATTCATGGAGAACTATTTCCCAATATTCCTAAAGATGGAGAGCAAAGCAGGGATATCCTCTCTCACCACTTTAATTTAAATCTGATGACCGGTGTAGTAATGCAAGAAAGGCAGAGAGAAAACAGAGAAATAAAACTGCCTTTTCAGATGACACGGTTGCTTCCATATAAGATGCCAAGGCTATGAGAATGGCTCCACCTAACAGCTACCAGAACTAATAAGTGAATTTAGGAAAATCCCGAAATATAAGCTCAAATACTAAAATCAATTGGATTTCTACACACCAGTAACATTTTGTAAAATTTCATCTACAAAGGCAACAAATCATAAAATAGGAATAAATTTAAGCGAATAAATGTAACACTAGGAAAGAGTAAAACATGGGACAGAGTAAAGAAGATCTGAATAACTAGAGAGATATCCCATGTTCATGAACTGGCCAGCTTAAAATTGTTATGATGTCAAGTCTCCCAAGATTATGTTCCCCTTAATGATAATCTCAACAGATACTTTTCTAAAGAAATTAACACGCTAATTTTAAATTTTATATATAAATGGGAAGGATTTATAATATCCAGAGCAATCTTTTGAAATAAAAAGAATAAAGTTGGAGGCATAATGCTAATTGTCTCCAAGACATATTACAAAATCTCCATTAATCCAAATGGTATTAAATGGCATCATCATCAATAAATAGATCAATAGAGCAGAATAGAGAGTCCAGAAATGGATATATATCTGTAAGCATTTGATTTTTGCCAAGGGAAACAAATCAATGTCATTGAGGGAAGGAAAGTCATTTTAGCAAGCGGTGCCAGAAGAATTAGATATGAACATGGAAAAAAATGAATCTTGGCCCTTGCCTTACACATATACAAGGTTTTGAATTAATATGAATTCTAAACTATAAATAAAGCTCCTAGAAGAAACTATAAAGAAACAAAATCTTTGTGTCTTCGTAAGGGTTTCCTGGATAGGGTAAAAGAAAATAGCCTTAAACAAAATCGGATTAAATCAGGATCAACGAAAATAGCCATAAAAATAAATATGATTAAATCAGCTTTTGTAAACATTTTTAAAATTCTGCTCACTAAACAGTGTTATTGAGAAAATTAATAGGCAAGCCACAGACTAAGGGAAATATTTGCAAAACATACATCTGAAAAGGAGCTAGTATCTGGAATATATACATCACTCCCACAACTCAGTATTAAAAAGACAAACAATCCCATAAAAATAGACAAAAGATTTGGACAGACACTTCACAAAGGGAGGCAAATGAATGGCCCATAATCACATGAAAGAGATGCTAAACATTATCAGAAAATGCAAATTAAATTACAATGACTACCACACACACATTCAAATGACTGAAATTAAAAAGCCTGACAGCACTATCCTGGTGAGGAAGTGGAGCTGGAACTGGAACTCTCATTTTTGGTTGATGAAAATGTAAAATGGTACAACTACTTTGGAATGTTCCGGCAGGTCTTTTCATAAAACTAATCATAGGTCTACCCTACAACCCAGTGATTTAGTTCCTGGATTTCACCCAGATGTAATATAAGCATACATTCCTAGGAAGTGTGGCACAGGAAGTTCATACCGGCTTTATTCACATATAGTAATTGCCAAAACCTGAAAACCACTCAGGTGTCCATCGGTAGGAGGATGGGTGGTCAGACTGTGATGCGTTCAGCCAGTGAACCACTCCGCAGCCATCAAAGGGGATGTGTTATTGATTCACACAATTTGGATAAAACTCAGACACCCAATGCTCACTGAAAGGAGCTTTATGCAAAAGAGTGTGTATTGTTTGTTTCTATTTAGATAATTTTCTAGAATTGACAAACTAATACATGGTAAAAAAGAAAAAATCAGAACAACGGTTACCTTGGCGGGAATGTGGAGAAGATGAACTGATGAAACTTCCTGGAGTTACAGTAATGTTCTAGGGGGTCGGGTGATATGTGATGGGCATTTATCAAAACTGGTCAAATGATACATTGAAGATTAAGGAATTCACTGCACCTGTATGTATAGGTATATTATCTGAAATAACTAAATATTATTTTAAAACAAGTTAAATAAGCATATATTTAGCTCTAGTTAATGATAGGTATGTTGAAGTATTTAAAAGCTACTTGCTCTGATGTTTGTCATATACTTTGAAACACAAAATTTTTGATAATAAAAATTGAGGTGTATTAGTGTATAGATAGATACATAGCGAAGTGGATATTCTAAAATGTTGATGGTAGAATATAGGGAATACGGGCTCGGCGCCTGTGCCTGAAGTGGCTGAGGCGCCAGTCACATACACCTGAGCTGGCAGGTTCGAATCCAGCCTGGGCCCACCAACAACAATCACGGCTGCAACAAAAAATAGCCGGGAGTTGTGGCGGGAGCCTGTGGTCCCAGCTACTTGGGAGGCGGAGGCAGGAGAATCGCTTGAGCCCAGAAGTTGGAGGTTGCTGTGAGTTGTGATGTCAAAGCACTCTACACAGGGCACCAGCTTGAGGCTCTGTCTCAAAAAAAAAAAAAAAATATATATATATATATATATAGGTAATGTAGTTATGGGTATTCACTGAAAAATTCTTTTCTCTATTCTGTATGTTTGAAGTTGGTCATAATGAAACATTGTGAAAAATGCAAAAATATTGTTGACAAAAAAATTCATATAGGATAGATCCTACAACTTGTGGGAATAAACTTAGCCTCCTAATGACGTCTGTACCAGCATGTTTAGCTTTTCGGCAACAGGTTTGCAGCAAAAGGCTGCCCCAGAGGACAGAGATGACAGGCATTAATTAAAGAACTTTCACATAAACTTATAACCTCAAGGCTAATCTTTCCAGTTTGCAGTACGCTGATCTGGCTTCATTAAAGTCATTAGTGGGAATGAGAATGTGATTATGTCTCTACATGTCTGTTTGTTTTTCGCAGCTGCTAGTCAGGCTCAGTCAACATTTCCACGTGCTAATAATTGTAACCAACCCATTTGTTCAGTTAAGAAACACGCGATTACTCTTTGGGGGAAGAAATACCTTGAGTCCTAATTTGTTCATTATTCATGCTTATAAACCTTAGCCATTTATTTTTTTCTTTTTCACTCAAAACCTATGGAACTACTGAGCTATCTTTTTTACTCCCTAGAAGGTTGGTCCAGGATCTTTTTTCTATGCCCCATCTGGTTTGAAAATGCCCAATTAAAAGAAATATGCGGTGGGTATTTTAAATACATACACAGGATAATGGAAACAGGAGAGGCATTTCATTTTAGTGCACACATCATAGTTTAAATTACACTTCAAAGTGTTTAAAAGCACATTACAATAAAAATCACAATTTGCATCTATATTCGTGCCAGGTGGTAAAAGGGACATCCAATCACATTTGCAGATCTGACACACCCATTCAGCTGTGTCTAGATCCTCATCTCCCCATGAGAAAGGTCCAGGTTAGAAAACACATGCTCTTCTCCTTCTCTGAAACTGCAATAAGACTCCAGAACCAAAGACGTCTGTGTGTCTCATGTGAAAGTGGCATAAAGACTACCAGAAGATCCATGATTCTCCTGCTCCTCTGGGTAGACTTCCTGAAAGAAGAAAGATTTAAGATCAGCTGAGAATGACCAGAAAAAAATGACAACCAACAGGGAGAGGGAGAGATTGTTGCAGGGGACTGTGGATGAAACAGTGGAGGGAAAGAACGCACACATACTGACTACCGCAACACGGAGGGATACTCAGCTTCCTGCGCACCAGCTCCTTGGCAGCTCTAATCCTGGGACTTCCTGCTTCGTGGCCAGGTCTTCGCTTTGAGATCCTCTGTGATGAGCAATGGGCATTCCTGATAAAGCTATAAGGTCAGTGCCACAGGCCCCAGCCCCTTGGTCAGAGCACCTGCTTCCCTCAGCATCTTCCTTAGGAGATGCCAGCTTCCTCACTCTTTCCAATACACCTCTCTCACAGGCACTCTGCAACCCAGCTCTGCTTGGTTAATGATTCACCTGTTTCTCTGTTATCTTCCTTTTGTTCTTCATGCCAGGACAAGTACTAACCAGGAGACTTTTAATCCAGAGGGATTTTTATTTTATTTTACTTTAATTAATTTTTTTTTTCTTTTGAGACAGAGTCTTACTTTGTTGCCTTCAACAGAGTGCTAATGGCATTATAGCTCACAGCAACCTCAAATGCTTGTCTCAGCCTTCCAAGTAGCTGGGACTATAGGCACCCACCATGACACCTAGTTGTTTTTTAGAGACGGGGTCTCGTACTTGCTCAGGCTGGTTTCCAACCTATGAGCTTAGGTAATCCACCTGTGTTGGCCTCCCAGAATGCCAGGATTACAGGGTGAGCTGCCATGTCTGACTCTAGAGGGATTTAGAAAGAGCAGGAAGGAAGATGGGGAGCAGGAACTTGGGCCTCCTAACAAGTGGAATAAGACAGTTCTCTAGAGTGATCAACTCATCCTGGTTTACTCACAATTTTGCCAGTTTTAGCACCGAAAGTTCCTCATTCCAGGAACCTGCCTCCTCTACTTTAGTCCCAGGCAAACTGGAATAGTTGGTCGCCGTACAGCCCTCTGGGCTAGAATATTACTGATCTCCTGCCCCTGGCCAGAGGTAGACAGTCCTGCAGCCTGGGAGTTTCCAGAGGAAGCAGGGGAGTGGGGAAGGCTGAAGCTCTGACTACCCAGAGGGGCAGAAGCCTGTCACAAAGAGCAGAAGCCTCTAGCTGAGAGCTGCTTCTCTTCCACCCTCCGCCCCCAGATGGTCCCAGAGGCTGGTGGTGGGTATATCTCACCACTGTTCCTCTTGGCTAGCACTGCTGCAGGGAGTCTGAGAAGACAGTTCCCTCCCAGCCTGGGTCACTCTGCATTCTGGGCAGTTATTCAGAGGAGGGAGACTTCCATTTTGAACATCCTTAAAGATTGACACTAATTGCCTTGGCAGCCAGCCTCACAGTTCCTCGGGGTCCCTGGCAGGAGTGTGACAGTCACGTCAGCTCCATGTTGACCCTCCCCTTCCAGCTTCTCCTCTGACCATTGCGGTAGCCTGAATCATTGCTGCAAAGCATGGCCATGGAGCTGGTGCAGGAGTACAGGAAGGGGTGAGCAGGCTCACAGTGCCGGCTCACGGGTGCAGATCCGCTTTACCATCTGGCTGGGTGGCTCTGCTCTTTTACACCACTGCTTCTATCACCTCTTCTGCTCACTTGCAGATACTCTTGGGCTTTCTGGTACACAGTGGTGGGTGACCTGAGCCATCATTCCAGATTTTCCAAGTGCCAGCACAACTATCTGGGAAATGAATTTATAATTTAATATAGTTGACCCTCGAACAAGGTGGGTTTGAACTGTGCAGGTCCACTTATCTATGAATATTTTCAACCAAATGCAGATTGAAAATACAATATATGCAGATTCCATAAGGCTGATTCTGTGATTTGAGTGTGCCTTAATTTGGGTATATTCAGGGGCCCTGCAACCAATTCTCCATGTGTATTGAGGAACCCACTATAATAAAAAACTTAAGAAATAATGGGCCAAGCACAGTGGCTCACGCCTGTAAGCCCAGCACTTGGGAGGCTGAGGTGGGTGGATTGCCTGAGCTTGCAGGTTCAAGACTGGCCTGAGCCAGAGTCAGACCCTGTCTCTAAAAAGTAGCTGGGCATTGTGGCTGGCGCCTGTAGTCTCAGCTACTTGGGAGGCTGAGGCAAGAGGATTACTTAAGTCCAAGAGTTTGAGGTTACTGTGAGCTAAGACTTCAGGACCCTCTACCAAGGGTGACCAAGTGGACTCTGTCTCAAAAAAAAAAAAAAAAAAAAGGAAAAAAAGACTTAAGAAATGAACTAATTGATGGGAACTTTGGCTGTGGCACTGGGATGTTAAATTGTACAAGAGGCCCAGAGTGACTGGGCCAGCTGATTGTTCCCGAATGGTTTATAAATCACATTTGGTTATAGGTGTTCACTCAGCTCACATCTTCGGCATGGAGCACCCACAGTATGGAGCCACTCGGAGCTGGGCATGAGGATGGTAGGGAAGTAGCACTTCCCTTTGGCAATGACAAAGGAACTCCCAGAAAGGAAAATTAATTTAAAACCAAGAGATGGAAAAGGAGATTTTGTTAAGCACCAGATATAGTGCCCGGGGCCCTTTATAAAAGGGTATCATTATTCTATCTTCTGAGGATGAGAATGATTGAGGTGGGGGTGAGGGAGCTGGCAGAAATGGCCACAGAGGCAGAGACAAGAAGAGTCCAAGGCAGAAAGTTTATAGGCCTGCCAAGTGGCATGTTAGAAGTAGTGACAATTAATGAAGCTTTCCAAGGTCTTTATATGGGATGCAGGTTGCTAGAAAAAGAAGTTCCAGTTTACATAAGAAGGTATCAGTTAATCCAGACCCCCAACTCCAAAGATCATGTACTTGCTTTCTCTTGCTGTTGCCTCACACTTTGGTATCTTGAAAGTATGGGGTGAGTTTGTGACTGCTGTTAACTTGGGAACTTTGGGGACATAGAGGTTGTGTTGCTTCCATCAGATTGGAAGCTCTTTGAGAGCATAAGCTGTATCTACTCCATTGAACTGGGGTGTACTTGAGGCCAGGAACTGGGTCGAGCCCTGAACGGGAAGTCTGTACTCACGGCAGCTTCTTGCAGGACAGGGTAGAGGGCGTGCCCCGTCATGAAAACCACACTGGGCTGGGCACAGGCTTTGTGAGCTTCTTGTGCAGGGATATCAGAGGATAACAGAGACTGCTGTAGGGCCCAGCCAGGGTGAGAGATGCAGCCACACCCTGAAGGGAGAGGACAGGTGGGACAGGCAGAGAGCATGGCCTGGGCCACAGCCTGTCAAACTGGGAGGACCTGCTGCTTTCGCTTCCTGCAGGGCTGTTTCCTGAGCCCTACCCCCAGCAGCTGCTCCAGGAGCTGGCCTGGTCACGTGGGAGGAGCCGGGCCTCCAAGGAGCTCCCCCAAGTCTACAAATAAGTGTGTTATGCTCCCTGCTAATGCCTGAGTTATTGCTTTCCCTTCTCCTCAAATGAAAGGAGCATTTTATTGGCTTGGGTTTAGAAACAAAACATAAAAAGTGGCTTGTTTTTATTTTCTGACATTGTGAAGCTAAGGCTGGAGGGAGAAGAACTGAGGAGGAATGAGGAGGGGTGGAGAGGAGAAGTGGGAGGGAGGGCAAGAAGGGCTGGGGAGGAGTCAGGACAAAGAAGGAAGAAAGGATGGGGCCCAGAGGGAGAACTGAGGAGGCAGAAAGGGCGGTCTCTGAGGAGGGTGCAGGAAGATGGCAGCTGAGGAGGAGGAGGGAGGAAGGAAGGAATTGATGCCTCACACTAAGAGACTGGCATCCATCTCTCTAGTGCCTCCTCCTAGTGGGAAGGCGCTGAGAGCCAAAGGCAGCAGTCAATTTCAATTGGAAAAGCTTTGACTCTCTGGAGACACTATCCAGCTCTGATGCCAGGGTTGCAGAGAGTGGCTTGGAGGCCGAGAGGCGGGGGCTGGGGGGTGCGGGATTTTCTCAGATTATTCTGGCCTCAGGTCACCATGCAGGTTTCTGCATCAGGGATAAGGCCCAATTTTTCCTTCATTGTGTGAAGCAGGAAGGACAGAAGCTCTTAATCTAGGGTCCCTTAAAATGGCTCTTGGTTTGCTAATAGTGCCCCTAATCACTAATGTTGGCAATGGAGGTGGGTGATGCAGGGAGTGTGAGGCTCCATTCCACACCCACGGCTGCTCGCTGCTCTCCAGCCCCAGCCTGCACTCTCCACGCTCCGTGCCTTTGCCCACACTGATGTTTCTGCCACATTGCCACCTCGTGCCTTAATGGCTTGTCAAATGCTTGTCACTCTGCATTTTGACTCAAACCTTGCTTCCCTTCCGAAGTTCTTCATGCCACCCCAGTCTAGTTTCCACATTACCCTGTATTTATCTTTATCATTGTTTGGCTCATGCTATATTTTGATTATAGTTCACGTCATCAGTTAAGCATTGACTGGGAGGTCTTTGAGGGCAAGAACCGTGTTTATTTACCTTCCTCTGCTTAACACAGTATGAGAAACATCATGAACATCCACCAGTGTCCATGGCATTGCAGAGCGAGACTTCCATGTAGTAGATGATATGTGAACCTTGGATTGAGATGGCCACAAATACATATCTCTCCTCTGTTGCTTAAACTGTGTGGCCATGAAAGATTATTTTTCAGGGTTTCCATGAAGACTAGAAATAACACATGTCAATTACTAAGTATACAGCCTGGGACATAGTAGGTACTCAACAAATAGCAATGATTATGTTTGCCAGACCCCCTGAGTGCTAGGGTCCATCTTTCCACAGATGCCTATGCCACCCTTACCCCACCATCAGCTTCTTCCACATAATCTCTGGACTATTTTTCTCCAGGAGGCAGACGTGGATTTTTTTTTTTCATGGGAGGAAGCAGTCTTCCTGCATCTCTGTCAGCATCGTCAGAGTGTCTGCCACAGGACTGTTGATAGGAGGTGCAAATGTGTTTCCTAATTTGAGATGATGGTGTTTGGAATGCCTGTCACTGGCTAAATTTAGCTTTGAATTCCCCAAATAGCAACAGGGAGGAAGAGCCTCCCAGCCGAACATCTCTCATCCAGCTGGAAAATATTATATTAATAATCATGATTATTATTGTTGTTTCTGATATTGTTTATTGAGTAAATGAATTGATGGAACTTGGGTATCCATTAGCATCTAGCATGATGACATCTTAAGAGATCAGGGCTCAACAACCCTTGCATGTCATACAGTCGAACATGACACCTGTTCTGCAAATAAGGAACCTGAAGCTCAAAGAAGAGATGCGACTTGCACACTCAGCATCAGAGCCAAAATGGGAGCCCAGGACTTCAGACTCTCAATTCGATGCTCTTTGTTAAAGTACTAAGGGATTTCATGTGAGGGTACTTAGCTGGCATTAACCAAGAAGCTAGTCCTTCTCTGGCTCACTCTGATGTCATCCTCTGCCTTCCAAAACCTTCTCTCATGGCTCTGAAGGTCATGCCCAACACTGGGCTAAGAATCAAAGTCCTCAATTTTAGTCTCAATTCTGCCCTCAAATTTATGTGTGAACTTGGGTAGGTTATTTAACTTCTCTGAGTTTCATTTTCTTAATTCACCTGCCCAATTTTTATCCATCCATTCATCCATCCAAATAGTTGTGTGGAAAAATGTATGTGCTCAGCTGGGAACCCTGGGGATCTGAGGGAGGTACTAGCATCGTTCCTGCCTTCCAGGACCTATAGGCGGCCCAGTGGTAGGTGGTGGAGAATTACCTGACACATCCACATAGGAGAGGCATGAAGAGCTGACCATACCAAGAAAGGCAGCAGGAGAATGGAGAACCCAAAAGAATAAATACCCTATAGACTCTTCTGTCTGGTATTGAAAAATAATGCTTGCCCAGGCTACATACACCAGTACACACACACACTGCACACTCCTGCCTATCTCCAGCCCCCTCACTGTGCTCCCCTAGAGTGATCCTGAAGGTTTGGTAAAGGAAGGGCCAGGGTCACAGCTAACTTAGCACAGGTGTATTACACATCGCAGAAAGGTGAGGGTAGAGGACGTCAGGAAGGGTGTGTTAATCACCTCCCAGGTGCCAGTTCCCTGGAGAGCAGGAATTGTACTTCAACACTCCTTGGAATACCCCAGAGAATCAGGCACAGCACAGGGCAAAACACTGTTTGTTCATTGGTTGAATTCTACTTGTGGACCCTGAGTAAGTCTATTACTTGCTTGGACCTCAGTTTCCACATCAGTAAAATGGAGAAGAGGTGTTAAATCAGATAGCATCTGAAGTTATTTCTAACTTTAGAATCTCTTGTTTTACAACTGAATGATTGTTAAAGACCTTCCCTCTTACTTTTAATCTGACTTTTTTATCTTATGTTCTCATTTCAGATTCCAGGATTGAATGCCCCAACCATCCGATGCATTTATTCCTGCCCTTTCATTTTGCCCCTATCATTTTCTCTATCCCAACCCCCTCCTGTTGATGCCAGTCCCTTTCTAATCTCTTGGAATGTGTTAATCTGAGTAGACCTCCTCTACTATGTGCACATGTACACTTAGACCCATCTGCAAAACGTGATGAGCCCAGGATCCCAAGAGGGATTCCAGCTCTTGTCCAAGTTAATAGGAGAGAGGATGAGAAGAGAGGGACTGAATTTCAATCACAATGTGATTATTGGCCTTTTTGAAGTTTTGCTGAGGTTTTTTTTCACCTGGTTGGCTTGATATCACTAACCAAACGCTTGTCTCACAAATCACTTTTGGCTGCAATTCAAATTTAATTACGTTCTAGCTAAGTGAAAGCAAAAAAGAAAGCAAAGGAGAAGGAGAGAGAAAGAGAGAGGGAGAGAAGAGAGAGAAGAGGGGGGAAGAGAGAGAGCGCACTTATATTTATAGACCAGACAACCCTGTCTTAAATCTTCCGGTCTACCCAAAAGCAATAGTCAATGTGAGCCAGACACAGATTGGTCAGCCCTGAAATGGATGGGAAATAATAACAAGCTTCTTATAATCTGAAGCTAGTGAACACTGCATGCCAAGTCTATGGGAAAATAGGGAAGCTTGCAGAGTTTGATTCAAGTGCTCTGGCTGGCTGGTTCTGTGCCTGGGAGTGCCTCTTTGTTCTCCATTTAGCTACCATATAAGGCACACAGGATTTCTCCCTGCATCCTTACCAGGGATTTTCTTCTAACTGAAAATTTATTCACACTAAAGTCTAAGTGACTAACAATAAATAACTTGGCCTCTTCCAACCTAAAATTGCTTTTACTAATAATCAAACAAAGACAGAGAGATGTGTGTGTGTACACACAGATGCACAAAGACCAGCACCTAAACGTCAAATGGAAAAGCTTAATCAGTAAGTAGATGAGGGTATTTGGGATGAATACAAGACTGGGCCTTTGGGGAACTACAGATCCACATGTATCTATACTATGAAATATGGATCTTTCCTTATACTGTGGAATACTAGTATAGGAAGGCCGAGGAAGGTTGGTGATGGGGGGTAGAGTCTAGTAGTGTAACCAAAGTTACTTGCAGAAAATAAAGAAAACTAGGTTCGGGAAAACAGGTGTGATCATTTCTATGGAGGGTGGAATGAATTTGAGGTACTTGGGAGGCTCCAATAGGAATGTTCCATAGACCTTTGGATTCAGATGATAGGGCAGAGCTGGGATGTGCAATTGAGAGCAATTAACTCAAGAATGAAACTCAGGATTACAGGTAGGTTGGCCCAGGTAAAACGCACAAAACAAGGAGAGAAGGCAGCTAAGGGCAGGATACTGGGAAACACCAACACTTTAAGGATAGCTGAGGAGAAGGGACTGAGAATATGTGATCCCAGAGGCAGAATAAAAACCAGTGCTGTCATAAAAATCATGGAAGGAGAATTATTTTTAACATACTCAAAAATGCAAAATGGTAAAGAGAAACTAAATAAGAATTGTGGGGTGGGGGGGGCTTTCACATAATGTGGCAATTACGAGGTCATTGGTGTCCTTGGCAGAGGCAGTTTTGGTGGAAGGATTAGGCTGGAGTAGAGCCCACAGTGTAAAGTCTTGAGGGATAAATGAGGGAAAGGACATGAGTAGAGAGAGTGTAGACTGCTTTTTTAGAAAATGTGGCTTATAAATGGCTGTGAGAGAGATGATTAACTGGGAGTGGCCCTTCCCAAGACAGCAGAAACTTAAACTTGCTTCTGAGGGGTATGACTCAGTGGGAGGGAGAAGTTGACGAGGGAGAGTATGGATTATTGATAGAACAATTCTTCACCCAAAGAGAAAAAGAAAGGCTCTACATTGTGTACAGAGGGGTTATCTCTGGGCAGAAGAAGGGACACATCCTCTTTTATGAGAGAAGGTGTGGGCCATTATGAGAGGAGACCAATTTTTAGTGGGGTTCAGAGAATCCATGCCTCGTAACCTAAGTCTTCCTAATTAACAGGGAACACTCATCATCTTCTGAGAGGAAACTGAGAAATGTAATGGTCTTTAGAGAGGTGGAGGAAGGTTAGTTAACAAAACCACCACAGAGAGGTAGAAAAGAAGATTATCTACATCCAAGTCCTAAGAAGGGATAAGAAGCTAGAGAAGGTGTGAGATCCAAACTCTGGTTCCAGTTCAGTATCTGACCTTTCTCCCTGTGGCTTGGCAGCAGAGGTACAGGGGAGAATAGTTGAATAAAATAAAGATAGAAGTTTTCAGGATGCATGTGGCAGATTGATACGGAGGTAAAGATGCTGGAGATTATGTCAAAGGTGGTAGATAAAGATATGAGCTAGATCTTAAAACCATGGAGAGGTAGGGGAAGGGAGGGGCAGGCAATACCGTAAAGACTAGATGAAGGAAATAAATTTGTTTGGGTTAGTAGAGTGGCTTTTCATTTACCCCACGAGGATTGCCTATAGGACATCCTTCATACTTGGCTGGCTACTTTCTGGGTCCCCCCCCCCACTTCCTCCATCTTCTTCTCTCTTGCTTCATTTAGTGGAGCTCAACGTGGTTACAAAGGTTCACCTGCAACCCCTTCCCTATCCAAAATATGGCTTCAAATCCAATCTACACTTAAAATAGAAATTATTTTGTATTACATGCTATTTGCAATTCTGTGAGGTTCTTCTTTTCCATTGACACAAGTAATCAAAGCCAAGTTATATTTGATCTTAAATAGCAGGTATAATCACATCAACCAAGCAATTCTATTCACCCTCTGGGCCTCACATCCTTCACCTTTACTATGGGGAGGGAGGTAAAATAAATGGTTCCAAAGCTCCTGCACTGCTCTGATGACATTCTGAGCCTTTACTCTCCAGCAGCCTGGTCTAGCTCAGCCCAGTCCAGCCCACCAGCCACCCCAACTTAGGTTTCAGCACCAAGGCCAGCACTCAGCAGCACCAGCAGCTGCTTGAAAAGGGCATACAATACAGCCTTCCAGGGCATGGACACAAAACTTGTTTTAACCTTTCTAGTCCCCAAAGTCTCAGGAGAACTGTGTAATTAACCTGAGTCAGGGCTGCAGATCCCTGCTGCCCTTAGCCAGCCAGACAGGCAGAGTGGTGTGAAATTGTTGAATACCAAAATAGAGGGAAAAATCATAATGAGAATTACGGACTGTAGGTCACTCCTTCCCTACCATTCTTACTCCAGGCCCTAATACTGGTGCCCAGTGATATACCTGCCCAGGGTTCAACAAAGGAGGATTTTGTGAGGGAATGGGAGCTGGACTAAAAGTGGAGGTATGTGTGGTTCCTGCTCTGCTGGGATGACCCTATGCAGTTCACCTTTCTTCCTGGAACGTAATTTATTCATGAGCTGGGTGAATCAGATGACCTCTCATGTTGCAAGTGAATTGTCTTGGCCTGCTTTTCCCCAGAAGCAGGCCCTGAGACTAGGATTCAAAGACAAGTTGTTAATTTGGGAGGTGAGTCCAGGAAGCACCAGTAGGGGACTGGGGAAGTGAGACAGGAAAAGAAGCTGCTATGGTTTGAATATCTGTCCCCTTCAAAACGCATGTTGAAATTTATTCCTCAATGCAGCAGTATTGAGAGTGGAGCCTTTAAGAGGTGATTGTGTCGTGAGGGCTCTACCCTTATGGATGGAGTAATCCACTCATAGATCAGTAGGTGAATGGATGGATGATCGATAGGTTATTATGGGAGTGGGACCACCTGTGGCTTTATAAGAAGAGGAAGAGATGTTTGAAGTCAGTTCCCTCATGACATGATGCCTTGAGACTTTTACAGAGAGTTCCCATCAGCAAGAAGGTTCTAGCCAGATATGGCCCCTTGACCTTTGACTTCTCAGCTTCCATATCTGTAAGAAGTAAATTATTTTCTTTTATAAATTACTGAGTTTCTGATACTCTGTTATAAGCAATAGAAAATGGACAAAGATAGAAGCCAATATAGGTCTATGGATGACCGGTTTACCACTGTGAACAACTGGTGTTCAGTTCCACTGGGAGCTTCTGGGCTATGGTGTAGGACACGTGTTCCAGAGGAATCTCACTTGAGGGATGATGAGATTGTTAACCATCAAACTCCCATTCATCACTGGCTGGGAACTTCTTTCTGGGTCTCAACTCCTAAGCATTTATAACCATTTCTATATGGGGCCCAAGCATGTTTTTACTACCAGAGAAAGCCTTCAGGCAGAGAGATGCAGGTGCTTGCAATAAAAGACTCACAGCGGCACAGAACCAGTGAGTGCAAAGGGGATATCACAGGCACCAACAGCATCCACCATGCATATTTAATAATCTTAAAATTCTATGACTTCCTTTGGCCAAACAAAGAATGAAAAGGACCATACATCTGGGAAGGAATAGTAGGAAAAGAGATTTTTTACTTCAAATTTCTAAGCCCTCTCTTCCTCTAAAACTGAAAGCCCAAATGTTCTGAAGATCTTTCCCAAATAAAGAAGGAAGACAGCTTATATTATAGTCTCAGGCCCACTAGTTACTATGAGCAAATTATTCAACTTTGTGAGTCTCAATTTCCACACTTGCGAAGAGGAAATACTAGCAGTTACCTTGAAGTGTTAGCGTGATCATTAACTGTAGTGAGTAAGTGGGCAAAAGGAGGCAGGGGCCGGATTTGGCTGGAACTTGGAGAACTGATGGAAAAATGTCCAACTCCTCCAGTAAATTGTCCAGTAGGTCATATTATAGCACAGAAAGGGAAGTAGAGAACTGGAGCTAGAACTGGATCAGCTGTTATAGCCAAGGAGGCTACCAATGTGATCGTTGGGGACAATAGTAAGAATTCATGGTAATGGGGTACACTGAATTCTGTGGGGGCAGGGCATACTCCTGGCCCTAGTGAGACGTCTGGTTTGGAGCATCAGACATCCAATCTGTTAGGCTAACATGGAAAAATAGGGCTTAGGATCAGAGAAAAGGAATCACCAAAACCAGAATATTTGTCCCAGAATAGTCCCAGCAGGAAAGCCAAAAGTGAGTCATGATCAAGGGCAAAAAATGGGGGAACCATGATGATATGTGTGTAGGACTCACAGCAGAAACTTTACTTAGAGCTGAAGCAGGAGCAGAAATATTCACTCCAAAACTTACTTGGTGGGAATGAGGAAGCCAAAGCATCCAACTCCATCTCTTCAAGGATCCCTCTTGCTAGCAATCACCCACAAACCACCCTCATCACAGATGGCATACAAAATATGGCTATCCTTGGTGAAAACTGGCATGACTTGGGAATCAGGTTCATGCAGGCAGTACCACACCTTGTTTGATAGAAAAGAAAATTCAGGGTAGGTGGAAGGGATTCCTATGCCTTCCAATCACGTGCATAGCCTCATATTGCCCCTGAGAAATTGAGGGAGTGTATGGAAATACTGAGAAGGGGTTCTCCATCAGAGTGACCTCTTAGATAAAAGGGAAGGGTTTGGAGATTCTGAAATGGATGTTTGTAGAGTGAATAATATTGGGAATGGATGTCTAAAACATCAGATCCAAGAAAACAGAGAAGAGCAATAATGGGGTGTGGCAAAGTGATAGTCTGGGAGAAGAGAGACCACAAGACAAAACAAGAGACAGTGAGAATGAGGATGGGAAGACCCCAATGACAGCTTTGTGTGCAAATCTCTGGACAAGAGGAGCTGCAGGCCAATTCTGAATCAGTCTGGTTGCAGTAATAGTAGGGATTTTAATTATTGCTCAGTGCCTGCCTAGCTGGTCCTAAATATCTCAGCACCAAGCTAGCACAATCACTACTGTGCTAGAGTTAAGCCTCATCCTACCCTCACCATAATGTGTTGTGACAAATAATTCAACTCTGTCTGTTCAAAGACCCCTCTCCTTTGCAGTCACTACAAACCACCCTCATCATAGATGGTATCCAGCAGGTGGGATCAAAGAATAGAGTTAGAGAAAAGATAGATAGATTCTTTATTGCAGAGGGGAGCACTGAAGTGGAGAGATGCAGGCAAGTGAGGAAGGAGTGAAAACCTTGGGGAAAAGGAAGATAAAGAGGATTAGGGGATAATATGGGGGGTAATGTTGCAGAAGAATGGGCAGAGGAAGCTCTTTCAGCAAGTCAGGTGTCCCCTGAGGTTCCATGATGAATAAGGAGAATGATTATTGCTCTACTTGGCAGTGTGCTATATACCACACGGATGGAGAGCTGTCCATGACTGAGAAACCACATGAAAACCCCCATGCAGCAGGCCCAGGAGAGTGACTCTTTCACCCAGTGGGGGCAGCCATCTGCCCCATTTTGTGAGCACACAGCATGATCCTACTCATCTGTAATTCCACTACACTCAGCCACACGTCCTTATGGGGCGCATTTATCACCCTGTATCACAGTTAACGGTCTTCCCTGTGCAAGTAGGACTTCTTTGAGAGCAGCAGCCTTGTTTAATATATTGTTTATCTTTGAGAAAACTCAGATCTGTGTGGAACACAATGAGTGCTTGAAATGTTTGGGGAATAAATGTCATGTGTACACAGGAATGTTGGTGGATGTGTCACACAGTGGTGGAGGGTGAGGGCAGAGAAGTTGTAGTGGAGAGAAAAGAAAATCAAGACAGGGAGTTGTTCCAATGCAGTGTCTCTCAGACTCCTTTCCTCTGACTAGTGCAGAAGAGCCAACAACGATGAACGTTAAAAATACATACCCCCCTGTTCCTATCCCTGGACTGCTGAATCAGAACCCCACAGTTGGACCTGGGATATACATTTTTTTCTCCTTCCACAGGTGGTTCTGATGGCGAAGCTGATCTGAGATCCATTGTTCTACGGGCATCAATTGCATTTATAAGCAATTTATTTATTTACAGGACACCAGGTCTCTGAAGGTCCTTTGAGAACATCTGGAACAGATTGTCTGTTTGCAAATGAAAAAAAAAAAAAAAGCTGAAACCTTGAGAGGGGATGGGTCTTACCCCAGGCCACATTGCAAGCTGGTACTCCTTCTGGGAGTATGTCCCCCGCCCAGGGCCCTCTTCCGTGCCCACACAACCTCCATAGTTCAGGGCAGGGTTATTCCGCAGAGACGTCCCAGACCTTGCTGTCCAGCACCGCATGCCCCTGAAGCACACTGACCTGCAACTGAAAGGATTCTTGCGTTGGGCACAGTGTTGAATTAAGGGACCGTGTACCGCCCCGCAGCGGAGACTGCTGCAGTGCCCCCGGCCCCACTCCTGCAGCGGGCAGCGTGCTGATCCTGCTACCCCGGCCTCGCAGGACTGTCTCCCGCCCTGCGTTATCCAACTTCAGACTGGTTATAAATGACTACAGCAGCGAAATGGTGACCGGGTCCCTGGCAAGTTAGTCCGCTGCTCGCTGATCGATTCCCTTGTTAAGAGACCGCACAGGCAGAGGAAGTAGATTAAAATATAATGTATTGCACTGAGATTTAATACAATGCAATGCATAATATTCAGCTCAATCTGCATATTCACTTCTCTCCCGCCTCTCAGATTTCTCCTACAAGTTCCCATCGGGGCCTTTCTTGTTCAGCTTCTATCACCGCCGGACAAAGAAATTAATGACTCAAAGGGCTAAAAGGACCTTCAACATGTCATTTACTCCAGTACCTGTTCCTGGCCTAGAAATATTGAAATTCTGAAGGGCTATTTCCTTAGCCCTTAAACGTGGTGAAGAGCGAAGAAGGAAAGTTGATGGAACCGTTGGGATGCTTCCATTTCACCTTTGACCCTTCGGTCTCCTTCCCGTCTGCCCTTGCAGCCTCAAACCTCCTTCCCTGAATTAGAAGAAACAGCTGGTCTTTCTCTGCTGCCCCAACTCTCCCCACCCCCACCCCTAGTTTATTTCCCGACCTCAACAACAAACTCCTCTGACTCTTCCCTTTGCATTAGCATCCCTCTCACTTGATTGGGAGCCAAACTCACAGGGGATGATGTTAGATAAATGCCGACTCTCCAGAGCCTTCAGATGGTGGTAGGACAGGTACCGGAGAAAGGAACTCAGTGTGTTGAAAAGAATGACAGCCAAAGAATCCCATTTAATTTGACGGCGCGATGAATATTTAAAGTTTTATAAAGAAATACAGGAAAGCAATCAGGCTTATTCAGGCGTGTGCTCCGAGGAGCAGAGTACGCTCCCCATGTGTTGGCAATATGGGGATAAGAGATGGAGGATGCGGGTGGGGTGGGGGACACGTACATAAATAGTCCATATTCTTCCCATTCTTTGTATTGAGGTAGAAAAGAGCTTACTGGTGCAGTTCAAGAAGAAACAGGGAGGAAAAAAAAATCCTCCCAGATAATTATCATAACATGCTGACACCCTAAACAGTTTCTTTTTAAAATTGAATTTCTAATATCATTGCTTTGGAGATTATAATATGGAGACACGAATCCCTTGGCAAGTGATGCAGGAACCATACACGCTGTATGATAAAGGCACCTGCCACAGAAACAGGAGGGGACACAAATCTCCTACCGTGAGTGCAGAGTACCTCATGGTGCCATCCCTCTGGCAGAGTGGGGTCATCAGAAATCTCCTAAACTGCCACTCTAGGGGGCATTAATTCATTACAAACATGTACAAGATATTTCAATTTTGGATCGGCTTTTATATCAGATCCTGGCATCAGATAACTTGGTGAGATAAAACCTCTGCCTTCAAGAAACTTCTAGTCCTCTTGGAGAGAAAGAACTCATGCATAGGCTATCGGAATGCTAGTCCAGCACAGAGCAAAGACAAGAGGATAAGTTAATGTCTAACAGAGCACAGAATACGGAATCTATTAATGCTAGTTGTCGGGAGAGGGG
Organism: Galagoides demidoff; assembly: GCA_963574575.1. NCBI lineage: Eukaryota > Metazoa > Chordata > Mammalia > Primates > Galagidae > Galagoides > Galagoides demidoff. The sequence continues at coordinate 19,210 of CAUYQV010157467.1, read as the reverse complement.
AAGGCATCATGTTAGTCATGACGGCAGTTGCTGTCATTGCCCTGATGTTATTTCTTGAACATTTACCTTTATACAACTAAGTTGGGAACACCTGAGACTTTGCTTCTAAGGGTTTTTTCTGATCAAGGAAGCTGGTTGTGCTGGAGAATTAATGTTCCTGGAAGCCCTCAGCCAATGATAGAAGGCAAATTAGTGTATAAATACTCTACTTCTTCACTCCTCAGTGGGACAACTCAGGGTATACTTCACACTGTATTTCAGGGATCCCCAGTGGGAATGAGTTTCACTTGAAAATAATTGTTTGATAATACACCTTTTACTGGATTCTTTTCTTTCTTTTTTTACATCTCACTTCCCTACTGACATGTTCTAGGTCACCTCCTAAATAGAATACTTGTACTCAGGCCTGATCTAAAGGTCTGTTGATGGGGGAATCAGACTAGCTCAATACCAACAGCTGTCATTTATTCAAAGTCAAACATGCCAGACACCATGCTAGTTTTTACACTACTTTTAATACTATTAAAACAATCTTGAAAGGCGGGGATCATTGTTTCCATTTTATAGATGAAGAAACTGAGGTTTAGAGAATTGAAATGAATTTTGTGAGAATCAGAAAAAGTTAGATATGTTGATGAGATTAGGTCCCTAAAACTCTATCAGTACTCCTTTCATCTCCCATGAACCACTCCCAAGCTGAAAGGATCAAGGATCCCTTTGAAAGTGTGATAAATATGATAGCTCCTCTCTTGGAAAAAAAATGCACATACATGTGATGTTGGCTATATACTTTTTTTTAGGTGGGTCATAGCTCCCCTTAGAATCACTCATCGGCTCCAGATTAAGACATCTTTTAAAGAGGAACAAAATTTTCAAAAACAAGGGACAATATCTGCTTCCAGGGATTTGGGGAATTAGGCAAACTGTGAAAGAGACATAATTCACAAAGGAGAAGCAGGGGAGTGAGTAAGGGACATACGGCAGTTTGGTCACAGTCAGTGGAGCCAATGGGGGTACAGAAGATTGTAGGGGTCCTGCCCTGAGAGCAGCATCCGCTGAGAACTGTGGAAACTGGTGGAGATTGACTAAAGAAATACAAAGTTAGAAGCGACAGTAAAGAAGGACAAGAGACATAGAGTAGAATTGACAGTGGGCGCTCAGGGGTCCATTGCCCAGGGTGGGATTCTGGCGATGGCCTGGAGTGTTTGCTCCACTCTGATTTTTTTGGAAGTCTATTTGCCCAGGGGGTAAGAGGAGGGAGGGAACAAAGACATCAGCAGTTTCTTGGATTGATTATATCAGCACCTATTGTTTTTGTTATTAACTTTAAGGGTAGCCTTCAGAAATCTGAGCCTTTTATTGGGAGAGGCTCTGCTTGAGGGCACGCACAAGATTTCTAGGAAAGTGTTAAGCTCCACTAGTTCTCTGTGGAGTAAAATGCCACCAGCATTAATCTCCTCTGAGGGATCAGTGGGAGGGAGGCATTTTCCTCCCATCACCACCACAGAGGATTTTCCTCTGTGATAAGGGATATAAGCTCTTCTGCCCATATCTCAGAGCTCAAGCTACTCCCTTGGTCTCTGCCCCAGGCAAATGCAAATCTCCACAGTGCCTATCTGCTTTGCATATTTAATAGGCAAGAAACACCGGAGAAGATGTATCTTTTCTAGGACTTGCCATCATCTCTTCTATGGCCTTTACTCTCCTCAGGGTGGTCACAGACCCAGCAAAGTGTTTGTAAGCTGTATCCCCAACAGGCTAGAATTTCAGAAAAGGCAAGAAGCTTTTTAGCAATGGCTAGCTTGAATGTAAACTAGCTGACTTATCTTTGTTCCAACTCACTCAGCTTACTTTTTAGTTTTCGTCTTTTTCTGGGAGTGCTTTCCTTTGCCAGAATGGGGTCTTCAGTCCCCATTCTCCCAACGGAAGACAGTGTTCGCTTGGGCACATGGGAGAGAAAGAAACTGCTTTGGGAGGGAATGTCTAGAGCCTGGACAAGGATCTGAAAATTCCTCTCTAGCCTCAAGTATAGATTCCTGCTCTGACCTTTTCAGCTCTTAATCTGACAGTTACTTGACTTCAATGCCTCCACCCCTAGTGCCATCATCTCCATCCCACTTCAGACATCCACATGTACGGTCATACTTTGTTTTCAGATAAAACTGTGTCATAAGGAAAACAGAAATCACCCTAGGTATTTTAAACAGGGGAATTTAATACAGGGAAGTTGTATCAAATTAAATAGCAAAAAGAGAAGGCAGCATTACCTAGAGATCAGTAACTTCAGGAAACCAGGACTTCCTATAGAACTGAAGGAGCAGAAAGGGAAAAGTGGAATAATTCAGATCCCAGGATCTGTGCCCTGAAATAGATGAAGCCACTGCTAAAACTGAGCAGAAACCCAGGCATCCCACCCCTTCTGATACTACTATCAGAAGCATAAAATAGCTGACACCTTCTTCATGCCTTCAAATCCCATGTGAGTGCTTCCCATCAGTACACCCCATGAAGATTCCAGCTGGCAAGGGAGCCTTGAAAAGTTTTTTTCAGGCATCCAAGCCAGGATACCACAGGAGGAAGTATGAAAGAACTGGTATGGGTCTTCCTGCCAACAGGAGCTTGGAGCTCTGTTTTTCTTTGCTCTGGCCACAAATCTTTATCTTTCTGTCTCTCGCTCTATCTACTGAATCCCAAATTCCCCCTCACAGAAAGTCCCCTGACTTCCCATCCTATAATCCTGCCTATCTTCACTTGCCTACTGACTCAGGCCATCACAATCCATCTTTCACCCTCAGTTCACCACACAGTAGATGCATCCCCTACTCTCTCCTAACTAATCCCAGATCCTAGGGCACATGCATGTTGGTTCTTCCTGTTGTTCCCAGGTTGGGAAACAGCAGAATGAAGTCTGACGACCTGGTTGAGTTTCTACCATAACATAGTAAGAACGATGGGCCTCTCTTTTGTCTGTAGTATCTGTTCCTCCTCTGGATGACTGCCAATCTTACTCCCCACAGGACTGCTCCAACCTTCCTTTCCCCTCAGATCCCAATTCCTCTCACTATACCTCTTAATTTAAAAATTCTAGACCATACTTCACTTCTCTTCAGCTCTAAATATCTCTGTTGCCTCCTTATGCTTTCTTCACTTCCCCTGGTCTCTGAGAAAGAAGGATTGCTTCTCCCTTCTAGGGTTTATGCCTGAACCTTTCCTGTCTCTCCCCTTCTCTTGTTCTCTCTCTGCACTCGCTGTTTCACTCTGGCTTACACCCAAGTGTCTCCCACCCCTTAGAAAGTCTTTCCTTCACTGTGATTTCTCCTGAGCTTCCATCCCACCTTCCACCCTCCTTTCACAGCTAAACTTCTCAAAAAAGTATTATACGCTCACCGCCTCTACTTCCTCACCTCCCACTCAGTCCCAACCACTAGCAATCTGGCTTCTACACCCATAACACCGCAGAAATTGCTCTCTTAAAGGCCACCAATGACCTCTAAATTGCCAAACTTGACAGCTCTGCTTTGCCAGTCATCTTCCTCCTAGACCCACTCCTCTGCTAGGTCACATATACTATTTAACCAAAGTCTGAGCCAGAGGTCCAGCTGGTGTGTTATGGCTCATGAGTGTACTGCAGATTGGTCACAGGCTGGGCCGGGATAAGCCATTCAAACATATGGGTGATTAAAATACAGAAATATTTCCTTGTCACTGCCTGAGCCCCCTAAGTGTCCCCTTCTATTGCCTGGCTCCCCAATCCTCCATTCTGGAACCCTAAGATGGACCTCCTCTTTATGTGACAATGAGACAGAATGACGTTTGGTGTGGCAAGAGGCTTCTGCTCTTACTGGTTGGTACTTGCACTGTTGTTAGATAGCTTTAATATCACCACTGCTTACTGCTGTGCTGAGATAATGATTCCCTCAGTACTTGGAATGGCCACATGGAGTCAGGGGAGTCTGGAGGGCAAATTGCCTTTGGTGAAATGCAACTTCTATGTAGGAAGTGAAAAGCAACTTCTGTATAGGAGGGTTAGCACAGTATCATGCATAGAGTAAAGCTGCATAAGTGTGGGTTCCTAGCTCCACTGCCCTGTCACCCTATATTTTCCCCTGTAGGTTTCCTGCATGTCCATGACATTCACCCCCCACCCCCAGCTCTTTCTTCTAGACCCATTCATTGAATTACATCCTGGACAAGAGGAGGTGAGTGACTCCAAGTTCTCAAGCTCCACACATCCAGTGTGGAATTCATCCTTCCCCATCTTCTCTCCCATTTCTCTTATCTTCCCAGTCTGTCCCAAAGATATCAACCCTCCTTCCAGTGCAATAGTCTTCATATTACAAAGCAGACTTTGACCACACCCTTCTCTTTCTCAGACCAGATCAGCTCTCACATCCAGTCCCTTCTACTTCTCATACCCACTCCTTCTATTGTTAGTATCATAGCCTTTGACCTGGCCCCTTACCTGGACTTTGCCAACAAATTTATGACTATTTTCCATTTCCTCAGTTCCTCTTTCCAGGAGTACAACCACCAAATTCCTCCATAGATCTGCTTAAAACCCTCCAATGTCACACACTCACCCACAGAAGGAGAACTAGACCCATTGTGGTCAAGGTAGTGCCAACCTGCCCTGCACTCTTATTTCCCACTATGCACTGTAATAATAACCATAGTGAACAACAAATGACATTTCTTTAAAATTAACTATACGTACCACTCAATATTCTAAAGTCACTTACGTCATTGAATTCTTTCATCCACCCTGATAAGCACTGTTATTGTTGCCACGTTGTTGAGGAAGAAATGGCGGCACAGGGAGGTTCTGTAACTGGCCTCAACTAACTTTCCTTTTAGTAAGGGACTTGAATTTAACTTGAGAATCTGTATCCTGAACCCAAATTCCTGACCACCATGCATTTTTCTGTCCTGGGATTTGATCACACCAGAAGAGTGTCCATACCTCCAAACCCACTCTACTCTCCAGGCTATCCTCACTTGGACAGCCAGTTTCCCACATCTTTTTACCTACCAAAATGCTATCCATCCTTCAAGTGTTAAACTACCAATGCCTCCTTGAAGTCTTGTGTGATTCCTCTGCTCGGAGGCAATCTCTCTCTCTCTCCTGGTAATATAGAATTTCTCCGAATTTTCCATTTTTACCTCATTCTCTTATACTATAGTCTTTTGAATACATAGATGGTCAGCTCCATTGGAGCATAGGCTGGGGGCACAGCTGGTCTTTCCCTTAATCTTGCTGTGTTCTTTTCACATAGAACCCCCAAAGGCAGTTTTCTTAGATTAAATTCAGCTATTGTCCTGGTCCTGAGCAGGTTGGTTGAGTTGGTTTCTGCTCCAATCTTCAAGTCCCTTTGAAAGAAAAGGCAAGGACTTGATTAAGGAATGGAAAGAATTTTGTAGTCAGTCAATTCCTGCTGTGATAAATCTCTTGGGTGAAGGATGCTAAGGCAGGGACATAAATGACAATAGCTGTGCTTCCACAGTTGACTGGATTATAAAACAAACCACACACTATGACTATATGTTCCAAACAATGCATAAAAAGAGGCAGGAGAGGTAAAGGAAGGGAATGAGGTCTGGTGTGAAAGGAGGGGATTTGTCATGTCCATTTTGGAGACTGACATGTCAGTTTTCTTTACGTTGATTCCCCTTAAACAAGTTACTTCCCAGCCAGTCAATTCTGTCACAGGCTCTATAGTTAGAGTGCCAGGGTTAGAACTGCATCTCAGCTACATGTCAATGCTCTGGCTTAGCAAGCTACTTAGCCTCTGTGTGTCTTGGTTTCCATATCTGTAAAACAGAGGTGATGGTACCTACCTCATAGAGTTTTTATGAGAGTTAAATACATAATGATCCCTATCTAGGGCACAGAGGAGTGGTTGGTGCAGTCCTGGTACTCTCACTGATACGTGTCTAATGGCAAGAGAGGAGATGAGGCAGGGGGGTAGGGTGGTCTGGTGAAGCCCTGGAGGGCCATGGCAGAGCTAAGAGCTGTGATCCTTCTCAGATCAGCCTGGGCACTTGCCACAGCTCAGAGTGCTTTCTGCTTCAGTACCACCCTTAAGATTTGGGGATTCCCTGGTGGGAGGCAGACAGCCAGAGAAGTCCCAAGTCCCACTTTGACTGGCTGTTTTCTTTGTTGCTTTTCATGAAATCCCAGAGACCATTTGTCCCTCACACTCTCTTTTTGGAGATGGAGAAACTGAGGCCCAGAGAGAGGAAGAGTTGCCCAAGGTCACACTAAAAAACCAAAATCCAGCCCTCTAGCTTCCTCTCTTACCATCCTTTCTACACAGTGCCCCAAATTCTAGAATCTCCCAACTCTGTGCTTTTGTGGGTGTGGTTCTCACTTGGCTGGAAGCCAGCCGTGGTCATCTTGGACTTATCTTTGCTGCTGCCTACTGCACAGGTGGTACCAAGTAATGTGCCACTTAGTGGCATCAAGGCTAGCATTAGGTAGGCTGCTTGTACCCAGGAAAGACCTGGGGTATGGGCTCAGAAGATTTGGTTTGAAATCCAGTGCCCTCTGTCCATAGCTCTAAACTCTTGGAGCCACCATGTTAACCTCTGGGACTCAGTGTCTTTGTTTGTGAAATGGAGATAATCTACTTCTTGAGATTGTTGTGAGGAACAAGTGAGGTAGCATTTGAAAATGCTCTTTATAGACAGCAGGGCATGGTGCCAGCGTTGGTGTGTCTTTTCTCTCCAGGAAGAAACTCTGCTTTCTCCTTCTTTCTCTTCTCCTCTATAGTACTTAGCAAAGTGCTAGGCTGCTGCCTACAAGATACTCAGTTCTGTTGATTGATGATGATGCCCCAGGATTGTCTGATCTTTTGATGCGTCAGAAACCCACCCCCAGATGTGATATTTGGGCAAAAGGGTGAGGCTGTGAAGGGAGCCCATGGGACCTGGGGAGGGGAGAGGTAAACAGATGATGAAAAGTAAACTGGATTTAGAAAACAAACTGGAGCTAATGGCTGTAGGTGGTGTTAGTCATTCTGTTAAGGAATTTGGGAATACATATGCATACTAATATGAATTTATTTTGGCTGCTTCTTACGGCATTTGGGGAAGGGAGGAGGGGTAGAGGAAACCACAGAATTAAAAGACCTCAGCCTTTGTCTCCAGAAAGCACACCCAGTGCTGGGCCTCTGCTCCTGAGGATGCATTTGTCTAACTTCCACAGGCCCATAGGGGTAAATTTCAGCTAGGCTGGCTGTTGGTCCAGGGAAGCTGAGCAAATAAGACATTAGGAGCTTAGGGGTGCCTCCCAGCTTCCAGTCCATGGAATGGACTCAGTGAAGGGAGACCCCAAGGCCTTATGAGACTGTGTCCCAGGGTCTCTCTTATTTCCCTAGCCCACAAACTCTCTCTTCAGGCCACAGTGAGCAGAGGGAAGCTCTAAGAAGCATCTAGTCCTCCCTGAGATTACAGACTGTATCTCTTCTTTTATGAAGCAGGGACAAGAGTCCCTACCCTGTGATTCCACAGCCTCAGGCACCTGGCTCTGTAACCTGAGTCCTTCATTGTTTTTAAAGTCAGTTCCCTCTCTTTTTCAAAGTGAGTGAATACAGAGAAGAGCAGTTCACCACAGACCACTGCACAAAGATGCTTATATGGGCTCTAAAGGCCTAAGCCTCCTACTCAGGCCAAGTGCCCCTCTACCTTAGACTCCTCTTGGGAACTCTCATCAGACATCGTGATTCTATTTAGCAGGTGGAGATTCGGAGCCAGCTGCATGCCCAGAAGTATGCCAGCATGAACTAGATCCAGTCAGAAAGCCTAGGGATACAGGCAACAAGGTAAGGCTGGTCAGGAGTGCCCAAGGAGAAGGTGAGTCTTGATTGGGGACAGGGGATCTTGCCCTTTCCTCACACTAGGGTATTGCGGTCCTATTCAATGATGGAGTGAGGCCTTAATGTGTGGCAGGAAGTACAAGGCACAGTCATTCTCCACCACACAGAGGCATAAAAGTGTATATGAAAACATCCTTAAGCACCTGCTGGGAGCTCTCTGGGAAATCATTTATCTGCCCTTCATTTCAGTGCCTTGGCTGTGAAACTGAAACAAAGAAGTAGGTACAAAGAGGCTTAGCGATTCTACTCCAGGGAGGAAGTAGGAGAGCAACTAGATGGGCAAAGACTTAGGTACAAAGACGTTCATCATACGGTATTTACAAGAATGAAAATGTTGAATCCAAATGTCCATTACTAGAATGGCTTGTGTCTCCCCCTCTTTCCCCTACCTCTCATACAGGTGGTGAAAGAGACCACGTCTTTGGGAAGCCCTGGCTCAACTCTGTGGAAAATAACTAACATAAGCAGCCAGGTACTACATCAGCTCCCCAACCCAGCCCTTCAGAGCTTGGTCAAGGAACCAAGACATCTACCATGTTTCACCTGTCCATGATCTAAATGTGGATTAGTTTCTGGGGATCTTCCCTAATAACGGGTGAACATAGTCGTTTTTCTCTTGGCCTCAAAAGATGCATTTGGGCCCCCACCCTGTGCCATCTGCCAAGGTTGCTCAGGGGTTCCTGGACTTGGAAAGGCTCTTAGAAAGCACACAGACCAACTTTTTTGAAGGTGAGGGACTTGCCACATTGCTTTTTAGTACAAAGCCAAGGTAAGCATCCAGGCCACCTGACTCCTACACCAGGCCTGTTCATGCTGGAGCAAATGTAATTAGAAACGTAAACCACTTATCCTCAGAACTACCCCATCTCTGAGCTGGGAAAATTTCTTGATAGAATACTATGTTCATGCTGGGGCAGAGATTGGACCATGCTTCCCATATCCCTCCTTCACTAATGCTTTCCTGGTTTCTAAGAGTAGCTCCATTTCTGCTCTGGTGGCAGTCTGGTTCTCTCCCTGCCACTCTATTCAGGTCCTCTCATGGGTGACTGTGGGATAGAATAGATAACCCAGCCCTCCATCCCTACCCCTTGGGGGAATCCAGAAATTTGAACCTGGAGTTCCTAAGCCTCCCTCCCTGGGAGCCCTTACCAACAGTATGTATACCTGCAACTAAGCAAGGAGGAACATGGTGATGCCATGCTGTTCTCCCCTCTTTTCTTCCTCTTCCTTTACATCTTCCCCAGTGTCTATTGCATACTTCCTTCAATTTTCCTCCTCCTTCCTTGTTCCTCTCCTTCCCATTTCTCTTCCCATTCTCCATCTTCCACCTCCTGTTTCTGCCTCTGTTTTCTTAAGTTAGCTCCTTTCTCCCCAGGGTCAGTCCACCCTGATAGCCCTAGAGCTTCATCCAGCCACACCCTTATAAACCCCCTCTTCCAGAATCCCTGCAAGGAAGGGCCTGTCTTCAAGGGTCTGTGGCATGCCAATCTGACAACTTGCCTGGGTAAACGTGTGGAGGGTGCCCAGCACATGAGAACTAGCTGCTTGGGCTTCTGCAGATATGCACTCACCCATGTGTACACACAGAGAATACAGGGTCTTATGTCATAGATATATGCAGCTGAGCCAATCCTGAGTGGCAGAAACATATCTACATGCCACATGTGCCTCCCTGTGGGTAACTGGGACAGGTGCATGGGATGTGCTAGCCATCAAGAGAGAAGAGATGGATTGAGACATTCTTCCTGCCCCTGGATTTATCAGCCGCAGTACCATTAGGGATCTCAAAACTCAGTCTCCTTCAGTGGGAAAGGTACACATGCCTCTTGGGGAGCCCGGGAAGGCAGAGCAGTCTTACCTTTCCCAGTGACGAGTTGTTTATATACCAGGGGATAGAGAGGATAACCAAAGAAGATGAGACCTTGGCCAGACCCAGGTTTTCTGATTCTAAGCCCACAGTCAGCTTGGAGTTGGAATTCCCCTATACCTACCATGTGCCCTGGACAAGTCGCTTTACACGCTGGCCTTAAGGTCCTCAAACGTCAAATAGGTGGTGCTGGGAAGATAAAACAAGCGAAGAGTTGTAAATGTGCTGTGCAAACACTTGGTGCCACTGCACCTCACGGATTTCTTGTAGTAATTACAGAAAGTCAAACTGTGTGTGGAGTCGGGGGAGTGCAGCGAGCACTCTTTTCTACTGGGTCCCTCGCTGGGGTGCGGAGATCTAAACTGGATCCCAGCACTGGGAGGGCGCGATCCTCCCAGCCCCCACTCAGCCTGGGCCAGGCGCTGTCGGGTTTTCCTCCGGCAGGCGGCGGGCTGGCGGCCGCAAGGCGCGCTGGGCACGTGAGGCGGCAGCACCGGTGCCGGCCGCTGCGGCGCAGCCGGGGCCGCCCGGCTCGCCTTGCGCAGAGGCCGTCCGTGCCGCCGGGCTGCCAAGCACGCCCTCCGGGTCCCCGGGGTGCGCGACCCGCCCGTCGCCCACTCTGTCCACGGCCCCAGCCTCTACCCGCCCCTTCGTGCGCCCCCCGGCCACCTCTGCCAGGACCGCGAACCCCTTGGCTTTCGGCAGTGGTGTTGGTCAGTGCGGAATAGAGTGCGCTCGGCGGCTGCTCCGGGCGGCGGGTGCAGAGGCTGGATCCGGACTCCTGCAGCTCCGCCGGCCGCCACTGGGGGCTGCCGCGCCGGGCTCGGCGGGGACGGTGCGCACAGCCGCCGGGCTCCGGGGCGCCTGCGGCCGCCGGGCTTTCTCCACCGCTGGCCCTGCACTGCCTCTGCAGCCTGCCCGGTTCACTCCCAGATCCGAGTGTGTGATCGTTCGTGTGTGCGTGTGTGTGACAGAGAGAGAGGTGAGAGAGAGACCGGGTGCGCGCGTGTGCGCGCGCGTGGGGGGCAGTGTGCATGCGGGGAGTACGGGGGAGTGTGTTTGTGTGTGTGCGTGTGGGTGTGAGTGCCTGGCTTCCTCTCACCGAGACACACACACACACACACACACACTCACACAACCCCGCAGGCTCGTCTGAACTTGAAGACACCCCACATTCCAAGATGCCCGAGGTTCCAGGGAATGCCTGGGGTTCTTCGATCCGGAAAATCCTACAGGCATCCTTCTAGGGAGAGATTATCTTTTCTTCTTCTTCTTCTTTTTTTTAATCTGGACAAGAAGAGAACAAGTTGTGCTTCCCCCTCTTCTTGCTAAATGCCATGGATATAACTGAATAAGCGGCTCAGAGCTCTCTGTGTGGACGTCTGAGGCCACCATCTGCCTGCGTTCGCTGGAGCCGGAGGGCTTAGCTCCAGCCTGTCTCTGACAGGGAAGGATGCGCGGCCGATCCGGGGAGCCCGGGCGCCCCGCGGAGCCGGCCTCGGTGCCTCTCAGCCAGGGGTAGATGCTGCCTCGCCCAGGTGAGTAGTCGCCGTCGCTGCATGGCTGGGATCTCGGGTGTCCGCGGGAGCTTAGCGCAGGGCTGAACACACCCAAGGGAAAGGGGAACTTTGCATCCTTTTCTTTTTCTCTTGAGGACTCCCCTCATCCTAGGTACTCATGCGGACACCCCCTTCTCTTTTTGCCTGTGCTTATAGGGAGAGATTTCCTTTCCTTTCTTCCCTCCTCCCCTCTTTAGTGGGGGTGAAACTCTGATGAGAGCTGAGAGAGCAGGGTCTGTGTGAAGCCTGAGAGCAGGGGGGAGAGTCGGGGAGCCGCCGGTGGATGGAACCGTTGAAAGCAGCAGGAGAACTTTGCTGCCAGACCACTCTGTTGCATCTCCTCACATGCGAGGCCTGGCTGGAGCTATTGCTGGGGACTGGGTGGGGGCATTGGGGGCTCCCTGAGTTCTGTGAGCTGGGTGGAGTGGGGAAGAGCCAAGTGCAGAGGGGTTGATGCAGCACAGATAGAGGGAAGGAAGACATGGTTGCATTTTGGGGAGGTAGGTAGGGCAGGCTCAGGGACCCTATTTTGCCTCAGGCAGAAAGGAGAAGACTATGGGGGCTGTGTGTGTGCAGTTTGGAGCATCAGAATGGCATGATGAAGCAATATGGAAACTGGCGTTATCCATGCCGGGGTTGGTAGGTCTCTGTTTCCCACCCAGCTCTGGCCTGGTTCTAAGGTTGGCCTGAGAAGGGAGGAGGGAGAGCAGTGGATATTTCTGAGGTTGACAGAGCCTTGCTTTGCACAGACCTTTCCAGGGAGATGTCCTGCCTATCTTTTCATCAGCCCACTACAAAGGACATAGGCAGTGAGTTCTAGGGAGACATAGCCCCTGAAGCCAAAGCTGGAGAGAGCCTAGGCTGAGCCAGCAGAAGGACTGAGCCGGCCTGATGCCAAACACACCCTGAGACAGCCACAGACCCATGGACAGAATGACACCTGCAGAGAGAGGGAATGTGACAGAGCCTGCACTCTGAGCTGGACTTACAGGCATGGCTTTGGGTGCTGAACCTCTGCCCTGGACACAGTGGAGCGTGTGTGTGTGTGTGTGTGTGTGCGCGTGGGAGGTGGCAGCTTTGGCCTCGATGGCCTGATTGGCTTTGTAGTGTTGGGGGAAGGGGTGGCTTGGGGAAAATTGAATTGACCCCCCGCAGCTGGGGAGGAGCAAAGCTCAGGAGGAAACTACCTTTCTCTGGGCTGTGAAGTTCCCAGGGACCTGAGCTAGAGGTCCTAGGTGGGCTGTTGTTCTTGAGTAGGGGGGATTTGGAACTCCTGGTGGGGAGCTGAAGGCAGAGATTATGGGGAAACTGGGAATGAAAGGACCAGGTTTGGGGGCTGGCTCTGGGCTAGTCCCTGGCCTCTGCAAGGAGCCACGAGGGCAGTGGGGCTTGGTTGTGGAGTACACAGGAGGTGGACGGGGGTCAGGGTCATGCAGGGAAGACTCACAAGCTCCTGAAGGCCGGCACTTGGAGCCATCAGCCTTCACCGACCATGCCAGCTGCCTGGCCCTTCTGCTGACGCCGGAATGTTGTTTTTCTCTTCTGACTCTGGCTGGCAGTGTGGAGTTTCATCTTTCTCCTCACCTCCTCACATGCTTCTGCTCAGCCCCCTGCCCAACCCTCAATTTAGAGTTTCTAGTCTAATTCCTGCCCAGAAATATAATTATGTATCTTCCTGCCCTTGCCTGGAGGATGCAAACAGCAAACTTGGCATTTCTGTTTCAGCCTCTGGGGGTGCTTCTCTAGGAGGCTGGCAGCTCTGGCTCCATCTCCTGTCCGGCAAGAGGTTGGGGTTTGGGCTTCCTTCTCTGAAGTGCCACTTCTTTTCCCAGACCCAGAGATATGAGATGCTGGGGCATGTAGCCTGAACGAGGGTGAGTAGGGAGCTTCTAGGAGGAGAGGTTGAGGAGGAAGAGGATGGCTAGGGTGGGAAATGCAGATGGGGTGGGTGGGGCCACTGGAATAAAGCAGGCAGCCTTTTGGCCACCTGAGCTCTGAGTTGGCTAAAGAAGGAGTTGTCTTTCTTTTCTCTTCTGCATCTCCAAAGTAAAATCAAGAACCAGGGGTTTTGCTCTCCAAGTGCCGGCTTTCCAACCCTCTTCAGCCTGTGGGGTACAGGTTCTACTCTGCTTTTTTGCCAGAAGCAGGGAGTACAGAGTCTGGGTTCTGTCTGCTCAGGGACATTTGAGAAGTGGAGTTGGAATTAGAATTGTTTTCAGAAAGTCCCCTGTCCTAGGCAGAGGTGAGCATCTGGGGAGTTCACAGACTGATGGGGTAGACTGGAAGCAGAGACATAGAGCAAAACACAACCTGAGATGGCCAAGTACAACTGAACTCCAGACAAGAGCAACAACCATTCCAGTGTTTCATGAATTCTCTTTGGGCAGGGGTGAAGTTTTATGGCCACATATATTGAAGGGATAGAGTTGTTATATAATAAAACAAAACCTAAATTTAGAGGGCTTGGGTTCGAATTCTGACTCTGCCCCATATTTGTTAACTCCTGAGTTCCCACGTTCTCATGTGATGAAGTAAAATAATAGCATGTGCCCCATGGATGTGCTACGGCCCAGTGTTTTCCTTGCAGTCCTCAAACCCCTTTTCAGAGCTGAAGGAGTGTTCAGTTAGAGGAGGAGGGGGTAGGAAAGAGGAGGAATTATTCAGAGACATAAAAGAGAGTGCTTCCAGCTTCCCCTTCCCAGGGACCTTCCAGGAGGTTTGGATGTCATCACACGTAAGCTTATTGTTAAACGATTCTAAGAAGCCTTCGAGAAAACTTAGAGAATTGATAGTGGAGAAGAAATTTCACTTCTGGGGCCCTGGCACCTGCTCCCCTTCATTTCTCTTGTTTGCTCTGGATTTTTATGGCCATGTACATTTGCTCAGAAAGTGGGGGCTCTGTGTTTCACAAGTGTCATCTGTTACCCTTTCCTGCCTGTGGCTTTAACTGTGAAATACACCCCAGAACCCAGCCCCTGCCCATGTGTCTCTGGCTCTGTTTTTCATTCCCCTGAGGGTGGCCTCACAGGAATGCTGTCAGGCCCAAGCTCCTCCTGAGGTCTATACAGGGCCTGTGATTGAACCTGGGTCCTGTCTGTGGAGTTGGGAGGGCACACCCAGTTTGGGAGAGGTGCTCACTCCCAGATGTTTATTTAGCAGATGCTCTAACTAATTAACCAATTGGAACGGGGAAGGAGAAGGAGGTCTAACCATAATGGGTGGGTCTTAAAAGGGGTATTTTTCAGTGAGCAGGAAATCAGGTCTGAAGATAATGAGCAGAGAAGGTAGTTGTGTTAGTCAGTTCAGGATAAGGATAAGCAGGAGGGCTTCTTGGAGGAGGTGAGGATTTCAGGAACAGCAAAAGCCCTTTGAGACCACTAGAAGGTAGGTTTTGTTTTCTCTTAAATTCTCAGACATTGCTGGGAATTGGGGAAGTTTCATGGGTGGAATACTGAAGAAGTAGAATTATGTTCAGAGAAGTTTCTTAGGCTATCAGGACTAGCTCCTTCAAACAATTTCTTGATTGCTTATGATGTTTATGTGCCAGGTACAGTGCTAAGAGCTTCACATTAAGAGCCTCATGAATTTTCACAGTCCTGTGAAATTGCCAGTTATTATCGTCCCTTTACAGATGAGAAAACTGAGGTTCAAAGACATTGGGTAACTGCCAGGTTGCTAGTGAGTGGCGAAGTTGTCACTCAACTCTCACATCCAGCTGACTTCAAAGCCTACACTCTTTAACTCCTCTGTGCTGCTGCTTCCCCCGCAAGGTGAGGAACGGTGGGTACCATGGGCAGGCACACCTCTCAGCCCCTGGGGCCTCCTGGCCTGGCTGGAAAGGCTACACCAGAGCTTCCATCAGAGAGCCCCTTCCCAGCTCTGCTATTCCCATGGGTATCCCTGCCTTCCCTGCCCACTAATGCCAAGGGTTTAGGAGCTCCTATCACAGCATGGCTCCTCGGGAGGAGACATGACCTCCCCAAATTAGCCCTGAGACAGCAGATGGGTCAGTGGAATGAGTGCTGAACTTCAGGTCAGGGCACCCAGCTCTGCCTCCTGTGTGACTTGGATGGGAGGCAGATCCGTTTACAATACCACCTGCCCCCCCAGCCCTGGTTTTCTTGTCGTTGGCACTGGATGCTAATGTACTCCTCAGAGGGCGGTTATGGGGGCAGGGCCACACGTGGGAATGCACGTCATAAACTGGAAAAGCCCTTTAGTACTCAGGAGTTTATCTTCGACCCCCGCTTTCCTCATTTAGACTAAGTTCCTAAAATACCAAATGTAATAATACCCAGGTACAGGGGCATTTAAGATAGGCTTTGAGGGGCCTGTTTCATGTGGGACTGCAGTTAACCAAGTAAGAGATCAGTCTAGGCAGGAGACACTGTCCCTTCTGGGAAAAGAGGTGGTAAGGACCTGCAAGAGAGAACGCTTGGGGTGGGACCAGTGCAGGCAGCAAGGAAGGAACACATTGGTACACGTGTCATTTATGTTTGTCATTAGGCAGCCATCATTGCAGGGAAGGGCACACAGTAGACAGAGAGCATTCCCTTAGGGCAGTCTTTCTTGGCTCATGAAAGCAATAATTAAAGAGCTTTTAGGTACTTTTTCCTGATCACACCCATGATACACACATTAATACCAGAGATATACAGTATATCTGTCTATATGCTTCTATACATTGTGCTTTGTATATCAAAAGATTAAGAATTTTTTGCCTCCCCACTGAGAACAGATTTTTATTGTCCCCACTGAGGATGCCTCTTAGGACACACAGACTAGGAATAGAAAAAGAGGTGGATTAATGAGGCAGGGAGAACGCAGGAAATGGTGAGATGACACAGTCACTAGCACCTTGCTACTCTACTTGTGGTCCTTGGACCAGCAGCAACAATGTCACCTGGGAGCAAGCTAGTGACAAACCCCCACCCCAGATCTCCAGTATAGGAATTTCCATTTTCCCCAAATGGGAGTGGGACAGGGTGGGATAGACTGCCCAAGGCTAATCTTTGACCAGAAGGTCTAAAGAAAAGAGACAAGAAGCCAGAGACCAGAGATAGCTATGTTCTGGGCCACCTGGTTTGTCAAACTATTGAGTCCAAATGCACCAAGTAAATTTAAGTAATGGCATGGTCTACTCCTGTCATGATCTGTCAGCCTCTGTTTTTCCCCAGTGATTACCTTGCATTGTAACTGAAAGTGTGCAGAGGGTCTAGGGGTCCTGTAGAAGAGACCAAGGCCGTGGCCTTGCTTCCAAGCCACAGAAATCCAGAGCATCTTTGATTTGGACAGATCTTGGCCTGCTTTCTTGAATGTCCCCATGGGCGAAAGCTAATGGGGACCAGACAAACCTGAGGGACAGACTGAATCTATAGAGACAAGATGTAGGTGTTAAACTGTGTCAGCCTGGACTAAGGAACAAAACCATGCTCCACATGTTCCTATAATTGATCAACCTGCATGGGATTGGCTGCAGTTGCACCTGGGCCTGCCTGGGAGCCTTCCTGTGTTAGCAAGGCAGCCCAGAAAAACAGGAGAGACTGCAAATTTCCAAAGTTGGGCTCTCTAGAGTTGAATGCATTTATTCTTGGCATGTCCTACACTACTTCATCTTTGGAAGGAGCTAAGCCACAGTGTGCGTGGATGCAACATGCAGAAACAGAAAGCTGAGCATCTCTCTCAACCCCTCTCCCCTCTGTTTCCCTGCTGGGCCCTTGCCCCTCAACACATCTGTTCCCCACCCCATTTGAGTAGGAGAAGCCTACTCAAACCAGAGGAGCAGCCTCCCTCTGGCTTCAGCTCAGGTGTCTAATGAACTTCCTGGTGATACAAAATCAATCTAGTTCTCCCATCTCTTCTTCCCTCAGACTCACCTCCTATTTCTTTTCTCCAAAAAGAAGCTAGTACTCTGGTTTCTAGCTATCCTTTTTGTATTCATTCCTCTCTTAAGGCAGCTATAGTCAAAGAATCCAGGAAACCTCCAACTAATATTTAGGGTCTGTGGAAGCTCCTTCTGCAGAACAGCTGTAAAGTAAGGCTTGTTTTTACTTGACTCTCTCTGGTCCACAAAATGTGTACCGTGTGGCCTTTCTGCCTACAGGACTGGCCTGAAGGGGAAGTTTTGCAGTGAGCTAGTCTTGAGTCTCAGCCCCTGATAAGAGAGGGTCTCTTCTACAAATGGAACGTTACCCTGAAAGTGAGAACAATGTAACCTAAAAATAGTATCCTCATATTAATTTGAAAAAATAAAAAGAAAATACTCAAAAAAAAAAAAAAAAAGGGATAGGTGATGGCAATAAGAACGGAGGCATGTCTGACTTTACGAGTGACTGGAAACCTCCATAGGTGCCCAAGAAGGGCCATAAGATGAGGTCCTGTCATTCTAAAAAGGCATTGAAGACCCCTGATTGGGCACAGTTGATTTCTTGGCTCCATGTCCCCTGTATTGAAGCAACTCAAGTAGCAAAGTCCTCCTGGAACAGAAGGGGAGAGGATGGATGGTGAACTGGGGTCATGGAGGTGAAAGGCTAGAGGGCTGATTGGGGAGTACCCGCTGGGCTGTGGGGAAACCTGGAATGAGTTCTTCCAGTTCTGCTGGGGACCTACATGACTTTGGCCATCCCTTCTCCCTTCCTGTCTTCACCTATAGAATGGGACCTGTGTGCCCTCCCAAGGCCCTTCCAGTTCAGGTAGTAGAACCGTTGATCCAGCCTCAAAATAATGATCTATCTGCTAAGCCATCTAGGCCCTGACAGTGACTTGGCCAGGGTCCTCCCACCTCCTTCTCATCCTCTGCTCCCAGGCAGTAGTGACCTGGTGCTTCCGTGCACTTGATGTCCCCATTGGCTCCCTGACCAAACTCCATGCTGGGTTCAGTTTTGAACAACCAGGATTCTGGAGCTGCAGTCTGAATGGGGTGTCTCCTTCCTCCCCATTCTACTACAGGCATGTGCACATACACACTCACATTCACACTCACACCCACGCACATATGTACACACACATTCCTACACTTACGGTCACACACACTCATACATGAACACACAAACACGTATGCACACACTCATATACACACATTCACAAACTCATACACGTGCTCTCACACACACAACACTCTTACACACTCATATATGCACACACATACATACTCCCTTTATCTGCTATATTACTCCCTCAAAGAAGCACCATGGGTAGGCGCCATCTATCCCTTGTAAGGCATAGTCTGTGATAACTCCAAAACCATGCCCCTTTCCTGTATGGATGAGGAGCCTGGCTCAGATTTGTGGGTGGCAGGGTCAGGATGAGATCCCGGACTTCTGGTCCCAGGCAGAGGTTTTACCACCTGTATAGGACAACCTTGATAGACAGGAGGGGTAGATGTTCTTTCCTGGGTTAAGATGGGAAGCTGGGAACCAGGGAGATGCACACACCATGGGTAATGGAGCTGGCAATGGACCCTCTGTCTCTCCACATGCACAGTCCTGGGGCTGCTTGGGGATGATTCCTTCCTTCCCGACTCTCGGCCTTCTGGGAGCTTGTATTCACATCAAACTCCAGCAGCTGAGAAATGTCACCCTAGGCCAGCCCCATGGAGTGTTCCAGCCCTAGTTCTGACTTGTTTCCATTGAGGTATGGTGACCTGCTGTCCTCAGGGGTGAGGGAGACCCTCTCATCACCATTTCTCATGATGCTTTGCTAGGGACAGAGCTATGTTCATCATCAACACACCATCGTTCATGGTCTCAGCCCACCTTGCCTCTTGAGGCCTTAATTTCTTTACATGGCTGCCTGTCATAAAGTTAGGTTTCCCTTTCCTTGCTCTAAAGTGCCCCTCCATTGTCTTCAAGCTTTAAGGTCCAGAGAGCCTGATAGCTTAGGATGTGGTGATCAGTCCTGCCCTCTTTTAT
>CAUYQV010157466.1:0-12211 GCA_963574575.1 Galagoides demidoff | reverse complement strand
TTGTGGCGGGCGCCTGTGGTCCCAGCTACTTGGGAGGCCAAGGCAGGAGACTCGCTTGAGCCCAGGAGTTGGAGGTTGCTATGAGCTGTGATGCCATGGCACTCTACCCAGGGGGATAGCTTGAGGCTCTGTCTCAAAAAAAAAAAAGAAGTTAAATGTGACTTCAAAATTACGATTTTTGTGAAGATTCTCCCTTTCTTAACATGCGCATACATTTTTGGCGCCCTGGGTGTGTGTGTGTGTCTATGCGCACGTGTGCACACGTGTGTATTTCCTCCGTTGCATTTTCTGTGCTGTCTTC
Source organism: Galagoides demidoff (assembly GCA_963574575.1). NCBI lineage: Eukaryota > Metazoa > Chordata > Mammalia > Primates > Galagidae > Galagoides > Galagoides demidoff. The sequence continues at coordinate 11,910 of CAUYQV010157466.1, read as the reverse complement.
TTTAGTAATAGCTAACATTTCCACAACTTTATTTTCAAGATCACTAAGTTGGTCTTCAAGCTTGTTCACTCAGTTTTATCATTTAGCTTTTCTCCTTTTTTCTTTTAACAGTCATATCTGAGGAGTCTTTCTTACTCTCTTGTTGGTATTTTTAATAGCAGCACACCTGGTTTGGATCCTGCAATATCCTCGGCAATCTCCCTGAGAAGACTATTTTTCATTTTACAGTGTTCTTTTCTGTTTCTTGCGTCATCTCTCTTTCTTCTTAATTGTTGTTTGTTGCTTATTGATCTTGATCTTTTTCTCTCATGCTGTTAGTTTCCCTCAAATATTTGGGTGCCTCTTTATATTTAAGAATAAAGGACCAAGCTGATTAGTACAGGCAGGCAGCCATGGAGCTTGCTTTATTTACATTTGTATAGCCCTAATTACCCAGCAGAGGTCTTCCCCTGGCAAGGAGGGCTCTCTGGGAAAGTGGGTAGTTCCTGTTGATGCCGGCATCCTTTATGGTCTGAGACAGGCAGGCAACTGCTACTCAGTACGAGTTCAGCCAATCATTGTGTTCTAGGGGCCTCTCGATCCGGCACACGTGTTTTTACGTTCTCTTGATTTTTGTTTTCAAGGCCCAAACTCACTGCAGGCTCCTGTCTATATTTTTCTCCAGTTCCAATAGCCACACTCAGTGGAGGTAAAACGTAATCAGCTCCTCTCTGTTCATCTGAGATGGGGATAGGGAGCTTAACTGCTCCTAAAAGTTTTTGTCTTTCAACCCAAATGACTTGATCTTTGTATAGGCTGACTCTGAACTTGGATCTCTCTCTAGGCAAATACTTGAAAGAAAGGCTCCGTAGCTTTATTCAATGAATATTTGGAATCATGATTTCTTCTGTTGTAGTTTATCTGACCATTTGACCCCATCTGGTTACTAACTTCTAGAAAAACATCATTTTTTACCTGTGAAAGGTATGCGGTTTATTCCAGGGATTTTATTTCATTTTATATTATTCTTAGAATTTAATCATTTCTCACTGAAGAAAGAGAAATGGAAAATGTATGCTCATTCAGTTGTCTTGAACCAGAATTTTTTTTTGCCGGGGCTGGGTTTTTAACCTGCCACTTCTGGTATATGGGGCCAGCACCCTGGAGCCACAGGCGCCACCTGAGTCAGAAATTTTACACTCATTTTTTTTTTTTTTTTGAGAGAGTCTCACTATGTCTTCCTCAGAAGAGTGTTGTTGCATCACAGCTCACAGCAACCTCAAACTCCTGGGCTCAAGCAATTTCCTTGCCTCAGCCTCCCAAGTAGCTGGGACCACAGGCACCTGCCACAACACCTAGCCACCCTTTGTTGCAGTTGTCATTGTTGACTAGCTGGCCTAGGCTGGGTTTGAACCTGCCAGCCTTGCTGCATACAGCTGGCTCTGTAACCACTGTGCTACGGGTGCTGAGCCATACACTCATTTTTAAAAATTAATCTTTAAGATCTATTTAATCTTTTGAATAGGTAATATAGTCCCATAATTAAAAAATATAATTATATGATAGTGTATAATGATATGTTGTAATAGGTAATATAGTTTACATTGTAAGTTTATATACTAAGTATAGAACTATAAATAAATACAAAACTATATTTATAATTATATGATAATGTATATGATATGTTATAATAGGTAACATATAGTTTACATTATAAGTTTATATACCAAATACAGAACTATACATAAATATTTTTGTTTATAAATTCATTCCTTATAATCTAGTGAACTATGCTTTAAGAAATATCTCGGCTCAGCACCTGTGGCTCAAGTGGCTAAGGTGCCAGCCACATACACTTAAGGTGGTGGGTTCGAATCCAGCCCGAGCCCGCCAAACAACAATGACAGCTGCAACCAAAAAAAATAGCCGGGCGTTGTGGCAGGCACCTGTGGTCCTAGCTACTTGGGAGGTGGAGGCAGGAGACTCGCTTCAGCCCAGGAGTTGGAGGTTGCTATGAGCTGTAATGTCACGGCACTCTACCCAGGGGGACAGCTTGAGGCTCTGTCTCAAAAAAAAAAAAGAAATATCTCTGATTTAAATCTGAGGCAGTTCCTTGAAATGTGTGGTTATCGCTACTTGGAAGGCAGAGGCAGGAGGATGTTTTGAGTCCAGGAGTTTGAAGGTGCAGTGAGCTATAATGACACCAGTGCACTCTGGCTGGGTTGACAGAATGAGACTCTGTCTAAAAAAATAATTATCCTATGTTTTCTTCTATTCCTTTTATAGTTTTACTTTTCTACATTGAAATATTTACCCATTGGGTTTGGCTTCATATTAAATGTATAGTTTTAATCCAACTACATTTTTTTCCAGATGGTCACCCATTTGAACCAACAATTTATGCACTCGTTTTTGATTTTGGCATCTGGGCCATTTCCCCCAACTGTGGTCAACCTTTAAACATTGTAGGTATGAATCTGAGCAAAACAATATAACTTCCTTTAAATAGAATATCTATAAAGCCAGAGTGAGGGCAGCATAGGAAGATAGTCACTAGACACTAAGCTGCTGGATCTCATCACTGGGAGCCCCAGAATTAGCACACCTGCATGAACCTGTCCAACTAGTAGACACCCCAGCATGACTTAGAAGCAGGGTGAGCTTCCTGACAGTGGACAGTCCTGAAACATGGCCCGTTGCTGTTCTAATGATGAGTTGGCTTATGCATTAGGTTTTCCATTGATTTTTAATATCAAATGCCTGATGTAGACCTAGATTTCAGAATATTCATTTCCCTCTATTTCCCATGTATTTTCAACTTTATCTCTGGCTATCCGAGAAAACCTTTTGGTCAAAGGTAAGAGTTGATACTGGAAATCCTTTTCTTGTTAACCTCATGGAAGCCTGGATAAACTTCTCGACAGGGAAATCGCTGTCAGGAATTTCTTTGTTTGGTTGTGATTTATTTTTTTGGCAAGATGCATGTGATTAGTCTTCACACTTACATATTCTCCATTAAAGGGTACATTGTCTGATTGGACATATGGTACTCTCTTTAGTTGCTTCAATTTTATTTATTCTGCATAGTTTCCAATGGATGAAGTTGTTTCTGGGGACCTCATGCCACAGTTGGAGGTATGGTCAATGGAATCCTCTTAATGGGAGATCACTTTCTGAAAGAATTTTAAAAAGATCCATACATTTTTCTACACAGACTATTTCTCCCCCTATTTATTTAGGAACCTAGTCTGTTCGAGCTGAAAGGGACAATGTGGGATCAATCTGGGGAATTTATCCATATAATTTTTTTTAGAAACTACCATCATTGATTAGGTTATTTCTTGTTCCTATATCCTAATTACCATGATTCTTTTAGATTACATGAAAAGCGATTATTTCCATCTCATCATTTTTACCTCAGTGTCTATCTATATTCATGAATAGACCTGGGATATCAGGAGACAAAGAACAATGTGAAACAAAAGTCTGAAAACTCTGCAAAAAGAAAGTAAACTTGCATTTCACTTTTGGAAAACTTTTAAAACTTTAGAAAATCCTTCTCAAGTGCTTTGAGGGAAAGATTTCTTCTGTCATTTTCTATTATGGAGTGACTAATGTTTAAAAACCAGTTTAAACTGTACACTAGCTTAGCAAATGTGGCATTTTCTCTTCTAGTGCTTGATTTTGCAAAACTTACTCAGCCGGCAGATAAAAACTCTGGCCAATGTAGAATGTAGTAAGGTAACAAACAAAGGAAAGTTAGAAGAGGCCAACTATGCTTTTGTGAAATTTAAATCACACTATAAATTTGTCACTATTTGGGAAAAAGAAAAAGTCCTTAGGTACAGTAAATATAAAATGACCTGGGGCGGCGCCTGTGGCTCAAAAGGGTAGGGTGCCGGCCCCATATGCTGGAGGTGGCGGATTCAAACCCAGGTTTGATCTGACTTTAGGTTAAATGTCCAGTGATTAAAGCAGACCGTGGGGCAAAATCCTATAAGCTATGAATCTGATAAATAAAATCATAGAGGTATAGATTTTTTTTTAATTGTTGGGGATTCATTGAGGGTACACAGAACCAGGTTACATTGACTGCATTTGTTAGGTAAAGTCCCTCTTATAGAGGTATAGATTTTTATTAGCCTCTGAATCCCCCACTTTTCTAAATGTACAAACTTGGGTTAATGTCCCTAAAGTTTATACGATCCTATGTCAAGCTCTATCTGGATGCTATCTTAGGTGTACCCTTAGTAAAAAATAAAAATAAAATGTTAATGTTTTTAAAAGTTTTAACTGGAATGTTCATATTACACATCTGAATAGTATAATTATTTTTTAATAGGCTTAAGGTAAATTAAAGTATTGGAAGAAGATTTACTACTTTCTGAATGATTGATAAGCCAACTCTCCACATGGAAGGTTTTAATCCTTTACTGTTCGTTTGCTTTAATCAAATTTATCAATGTTGAGTCTATTAGTTGATGTTAGACTATGACTTTGCTGCCTTCAGAAGGGAGAAGGTTACTTCTCTAAAATTCTTGACCTACTGCTTTCTAAACATTCCATCCAAAATGCATATTAGCTTCCTTGTTAAGTTCCAAGTCTAGGCTTCTCAGACTGAAGTTGCACTTTCTAGGTGCTAACTGGCTTCACACATGGCTGCCTTGTTACAGACTAGAACTAGATTCTTCAACATTGTGTGGGAAGAAAATGTTAGGGTTACTTATAATTACTTGTGACTTACTGACTTTTTATTTACACTTCTTTCCATTGCTTCAAATAAGCGATGGGGTAAGGTACAATAATTATTATGCTAAGACCTTAATAAAGACTTGAGGTGTTGATGTACACCTCGCAAATTGATAGAAATTTGTCAAATTCCATTTGAGGCCAAATTTATGTGCACCCTATGAAAGGGTATAGAGCCTAATGGCTTATATTTTGTATATTAATCTCACTGAGGGTCTCGCTTTGTTCTGGGGCTTAATTCTCTTTCCCTGGATTTCTTTACTTAATTGTATTTCTGTTGTATTGGAAGTTTATGTTCAATGAGCTGGCAAGAAGATGATGCATAAATATGTTTTAATATTCCTTTGTTCTAAGACAACTTAATTTTTGCTTTGGAATGATGCTTAGGGGGTTAAAATGTGATATTAATAGATACATATGCTCTCATTCCATAGTACTATATAACGACCCTCATGCCACAGTAAATGTGATGGAATTGTAGTGACATTGTGCTCTGTCTAAAACATAGTTTTCTGTGACTAAATCTTACAAAATGGTGTGATCAGCATTTTGCAATTTATAAGCTACAAGTACTGCAAGCTTGAAAATCAATTGTAAAATTTTCAGTAAGAATGATTTTATCTAACAAAAATAGCATTCTTTTTTAAGGTATTGAATATGTAATTTCTCACTTGGGGAATTTATAGAATGGGGGTATAAATAGAACTGATTTTATTTTTAGAATGGTATCCAGTTAAGACACATCTAAGGAATACAATTCTCATTTCACTGAATTGGCATACATTATAAAAAGGAGCGTGGTACCTCTTTTTAGCCCAGTCTTAGTATTCACGTAATTATACTCCCATGATTTTTTTTTTAATAATTCAAACTCTCAAGGAGTTAGGTTACATTTCCTTTTCTAGAGTGTACAGGCTATAGCCAAATGTGCCAACAGGTTACAATGTGAGATGATCTATTTGGCTATGCAGATAACATTCAGTGGGACAATATAAACATCTTTCAGCCTGACAAGGGGCAGCATTTTAGCTGAGGTTTAAAATATGACAAGAGTTTTGCAAATGCAAAAGCAGCCCAGGGAACAGCATGTGCAAAGAAAGAAGGATGTGTAAGAGTTTAGAGTATTCTGGGGAAAAAAAAGTAGCTTTATTACAGATAAAAGTGGGATTGGCTGATGTAGCTTAGAAGTACAGTCATACTGGGCTTCTTAATACTTTCTGAATTACATTTATCTCCTGGACCGCAGCACCCCTTCCTCAAAGAGGTATAGCCTACCCTTGGAAAATTACGCAACAGATGAGCAGAGAATGGGATACGGCTGGCCTTGAAGGGATGAGCCAGGTATATGCAGTATATTCTCCAAAATTCACCAGGAAAAATCACTTGTGTTTCCAAGAGGAGGTGTGAGTTGGGGATAACAGACAAGTTGAAGGCGAACATATGTGAGTGTGGCGGGGATCTCCTAATGGAAACATGAGACCAAGAGAAGGATGGAATTGATGGTGAACTCTGAAAAGTTCGGGAACTGGGGTGTGGTCCCCATTTTCAGCACAGCGACAGACAACATTCAGTATGGAGAGTGAAGGAGGTGTTGAGGGAAGCAAGACTAGAGGCAGAGACCTCTTGGGAGACTTTGGTGTTCCCTTAGAGAGAGGTGATCAGGACTGGATCAGGGTTGTAGAGGTGTTTAAGAGGGAAAACTGGACCTGGAGCTTGATGAGATAAAGAAAATAAGAAGAAAAATCTAGAATGACTCCCAGATTTATGGCTTGGAAAACTGATTGCCGTTCACTGAGATAGGTCATATAAAACAAAAGTAAAAGGCTAAATTCACTCTGGAACACACAGAGTTGAAAATTCTTAGAGGGACTCTTAAGTATACTGAGGGATATAACTGGAGTTCAGGAAAGAGTTTTGAACTAATGATTTGGGGTGATTAGCAATTTGATCATCATTAAAACAAAAGGTATGAATTAAGTAGGCTGGAGAGAGTTTAAAAAGAAGGCCCTACTTCTGTACTCCATGGGGCAGAACAAATTGGGATGGATACGGGTACTACCTTGTATCTCTCTCTCCTTTCAATACTACATTGCACCATACTTTCTGTCTCTACTGGTACATGGTTGGGTAATTTATTTTATTTATTTATTTTTTTTAGAGACAGAGTCTCACTCATCATAAACTCTCACTCTGTAAAGTGCTTGGCGTCATAGCTCACAGCAACCTCCAACTCCTGGGCTTAGGCATTCTCTCACCTCAGCCTCCCAAGTAGCTGGGACCACAGGTGCCTACAACAACACCCTGCTATTTTTTGTTGCAGTTTGACCAGGACCAGGTTCGAACACACCACCCTCGGTATATGGGGCCAGTGCCCTACCCACTGAGCCACAGGCGCTGCCCAGTGGTTGGGTAATTTAAACTTGAACTCAATCTCAATATAAGGAAGACAATTCTGTTGTTTCATTCAAATCAGTATATTGCCAGAGGATAAATAAGAGGCAAATTTGAACCTTAGGCATTTGGACATGACTAATTCTGAAAAAACTTTTTAGCATAGTAACCTTAATTGACTAAGACCCAAATAAGGATTTATTTAGAAATTGAATAGGACGTTTTGATAACACTCATGAAGTCATTATTCTAAGCTTAATCTATTGTTTAAGACCCTAATTCTAGTATGCATTCTCAATGGGGTCAATGTAACACTGGGGGCAAATACTGGTTCAAAGGGGACACGAAATCTTAGGAATCACCATGGAAGTCCTCTATGGCTCAACCTACCTGAAAAAAATTTTATTCCTTAGTGTTTATTTTCTTTCTCTTCTAGGGAGAATTTAAATTCAATTAAAATTTTCTCCTCAGGAGCTAATGTGAAAAAAGGAAAGAAAGGCTGAGAAATACTAACCCTAAGGATTCTAAGAAAATAATTTGTAGAGGAAATTAACTTGAGGTATTTTCTCCATGGTATCTGCTTTTCCGAGATGGACTGGCTCAGCTCTGTTAGGTTTTCTTTGTTTGTTTAGCTGGTCTTTGGTGCAAAGGACAAAACAAAATCTCTTGACCTCATCTGTGAAGTTTTTCAAGCTATTCATGGCAGGGTTTATAGAAAATGTGGCATCTAACTATATAATGCATCAACACAGTGGTTGACTTAGGGTATTGGCTGATGTTTTTTCCCCTCTGACACTAAAGAAGTCTGATTCTTTTGAGTTTTAGCCGACATGGTAAATAGCTAAACATACATAAATCATTTTATCATGGCCATTTAGATATATATTTCTTGGGCTTAGGGATTGACTCTTTTATGTGATAGTATGTGTACCAGTCATAGCTTTTTAATTATCAAAATAGACCTGCCCCTGTATATCTTAAGTGCATGAAGGATCCAGGGGAGGTTGGAGTGCCAGACTTGGGCAGGTTCCAAGCAAGCTGAGGCATAGCCAAGATCCCACTACAGGCTTACTCTGTTTAGGGTACTGTCACCGGCACAGTCGCCACTGGACGCTCGCTGGCACTGGCACTGCTGCTGCTGGCAGCACCGCCCCGCACCTGTGCCATCCAGAGACTGTGTTCCAATTCCACTGCAGCTGCTGTGATGAATCTTTGACCCCGTGCCTTTGGTTACTCCATTAAGTTTCAAGTTCAGGCAGGAGCCTCTGCTTGAGTCTGCTCTCCCTGCCAAGAATCAGGGAATATTTACCCTTCATTGGCTTTCACAGTGAAGTGCAAGGGCCTGCTCACTGCCTGTCTTGGGATTCCCCCAAATGGAAGGGGGCTTTGTATGCCGAGAAACCCAAAATGCCAAATGTCTCCTACAACATCAGTAACTAGCATTTGAATAATGCTCACCAGTTTGCAGAGCACCTTGATATATTTTTCTTTAGTTACAACTTGGAAAATATTTTCATTTCCGAGATGAGAAAACTAAAGCTCGGCTTGGCGCCTGTGGCTCAATCGGCTAAGGCGCCAGCCACATACACCTAAGGTGACTGGTTTGAATCCCCAGCCTGGGCCCGCCAAACAACAATGATGGCTGCAACCCCAAAATGGTTGGGTGTTGTGGCGGGCACCTGTGGTCCCAGCTACTTGGGAGGCTGAGGCAGGAGACTCGCTTGAGCCGAGGAGTTGGAGGTTGCTGTGAGCTGTGATGCCATGGCACTCTACCCAGGGGGATAGCTTGAGGCTCCGTCTCAAAAAAAAAACAAAAAAAAAACAATGATGGCTGCAACCAAAAAAAAAGAAAAATGGCCAGGCGTTGTGGCAGGTGGCTGTAGTCCCAGCTACTTGGGAGGCTGAGGCAGGAGACTCTCTTGAGCCCAGGAGTTGGAGGTTGCTGTGAGCTATGATGCCATAGCACTCTACCCAGGGGGACAGCTTGAGGCTCCGTCTCAAAAAAAAAAAAAGAAAACTAAAGCTCAAAGAAGTTAATGGACTGATGCAAAGTTGCAATGCCAGGAAGAAATTAGAAATTTTGAATGCCTGTCATGTGTTATCTTAGATGCTTTCATATACAGTTTCCTATTCGAGTCTCACAAAACTTTAAGACATAGTATGACTATTTTATTATTCACCAGGTGGGTAAATAGAGGTACTGGGATTTCTTCCCGAGTCACCTAAGTCTAAACCCTATTCTCACTCCAGGGCTCAGAGAGGCTGCCTTACTGCGTTCTTTTCCTTCCTTTCCAACACTTTCGATAGCCTTTTTGTACCAGCTGATATCAAATTATTCTCATATCTCAGAAGTGTTTGTTGAATAAGCTCAGCTCTAAAACTTTCCTTAAGGTACCAGCTATGGGAAGATAGTCTGTAAAGTTAATTTCTGAAAATTTTCCTCTAGTGCACGGGTCACTATGAAAATGTTAGATGGAAATGGATTTGGTTCTAGGGGATATGTCTTTACTCTGGAGAAATTTCCATAACAAATATGTCACAAAAATGTAAACATTACCACATGACGAACATGCTAAAAATGAAAGATATCTGTGTGATGGACATTGTCATCATGGCAATCTGTCATTCACTTTCAGAGCTGCAGTGTTCTCTTCTGTCCCCGTGACTTCCAGGACTGTTAGCGCACTTGAGCTGGATATGTTTTAGGAGGACATCTTGGTGATGCCTGCACTGGAATAGGCTCCCGACTCCCCTGCATTCACTTAGCTTCTTTCTAGCTATGGCAAATATGAGAGGTTCTGAGAATACCACTGCCTAACAGAATCAAGGCCATGACTTAGGAATAGAATTGAACTTGATTCTCAGCGTTAGCCTTGCTGACAGTCTGCATGTCTAGACTATAATCCAGATTTGCGAGGACTTGAAGACCTACCGGTGATTCCATGCCTTAATGTTATCTTTCTGAACTTGATCCTTGCCTGCCTCCACCTCTAGGATTGCCTAGACTTCCCTGTTTGGCTGTATTCTCTCACCTAGGTCATTTTTGACTCTCTTAGAAGTATTCTAATTGTTCCTAGGAGTCTGACCAATTGGATGTCTACTCACAGCTACTGAAAAGATTTGCATTAGACAAAACCTGGGCAAGCCTGATGTGGACTCTTTTCCTTTGATTTCTCTAACATTTAGGTCTTAACTTTAACTATTACAATTGTTTTTTTCCTCGTGTAATCAGATCAAGAGCAATGGAATATATCTAAGAAAAGTTGTTAACCTCTGGATTATAAGATAACTGAAGAAGAGCCATTAGGCCTGATCAGGGGAAAGGAGTACTAGGTTGGCTTGATGGATAGGTTAGAATTATTATAAAGGGGCTCAGTGTCTGTAGCACAGTGGTTAGGGCAACGGCCACATACACCAGGGCAGGTGGGTTCAAACCTGGCCTGGGCCTGTTAAACAACAATGACAACTACAACAACAACAAAAAAAAATAGCCAGGTGTTGGGCAGTGCCTGTACCTCAAAGGAGTAGGGTGCCTACCCCATATGCCAGAGGTGGTGGGTTCAAACCCAGCCCCAGCCAAAAACTGCAGGAAAAAAAAAATTATCGGGCATTGTGGTGGGCACCTGTAGTCCCAGCTACTTGGGAGGCTGAGGCAAGAGAATTACTTAAGTCCAAGAGTTTGAGGTTGCTGTGAGCTGTGATGTTACAGCACTCTATAGAGGGTGACATAGTGAGACACTGTCTCAAAAAAAAAAAAGAACTATTATAATGGGGCTTGATGCAAATCCTCTTAAAGAGTACCCATCTCATTTTGTTTTTCTGATAGCACAGATACACTAACTGGCTCTCAGCTCTGTGGTTTGGTTGGTTTCCTGAGAGGTTTCTTCCCACTACCATTCTCCCCTTGCTCCTACCAGCAGTTCATATACCTCTAGGATAAGGAAGCAGCTCACGGGGGAGGTTAGTGATGTAAACTCTGCAGAACTAAGTTTGGTTATAAAGCCAAACTATAAAGACACAAAAGCTGGAGTATGTCTAAAGGCTGGTGGTTAAATTACAGCTCTAAGTGAAGTGCAGTGTAATCACTGATTTTCCTCATCAAACATTTCTTGGTCTGCCTTATGTGTCAGATTTTTAATAAACGCGATCAAGAACTCATCACAGTCTACCTGAGATAGACTCTGAAACTGTCCCAGTGCCATGTGGCAAGAACTGCAACAGGTTACGGGAACTGATGGGGAGAAGACAACTGGACATCTGGGCAAGATCTTTAAAGTGTCAGACTGTGCCTTGGTCTCTGTGATCAAGTTTTCTTTTCAGAGTTGCTCATTTGGGTGGCACCTGTGGCTCAAGGAGTAGGGCGCTGGCCCCATATACCAGAGGTGGTGGGTTCAAACCCGGCCCTGGCCAAAAGCTGCAAAAAAAAGAACAGAAAAGAAAAAAAAAAGAAAAAAGAGAGTTGTTCGTTTATGCCCAGGCAATGTAACAGAGCGGCATGAGAGGGCTTCATCTGTTGCTGTGCACAACCAAAAGCCTGTGGGTGTGGGCGGGAAGGTGGAGCTTGGAGAAGATTCCAGGAGGAAGCCTGGAGTAAAGTGGAAAAATGTGCATTTTCCTATAAAAGAAAATCTCGTAAGTGATTTCATTTTCTTTTTTTTTTTTTTTTGAGACGGAGCCCCAAGCTATCCCCCTGGGTAGAGTGCCATGGCATCATAGCTCATAGCAACCTCCAACTCCTGGGCTCAAGCGAGTCTCCTGCCTCCGCCTCCCAAGTAGCTGGGACCACAGGCG
>CAUYQV010157462.1:0-15810 GCA_963574575.1 Galagoides demidoff | reverse complement strand
TTTTAAAACTATAACTGAGAAAATGACATGAAGGCTGTGTTGATCAGTTTGATGGAAGTATTTTGGATTGCATGTGAAAACCCCACACTGTACCCCAGAAGTGTATTAATGTACATAGTTACCATTCAATAAAAAAAAAAGTCATTTTATTATCAAAAGTAAATGTAGTTGACTGACAAGAGTATGGATAAACGGAGTTTTTGCAGAACTATGCTACTGTATTGGGGTAAGCTCTGGTCTGGTTAAAGTAGAAAGGCAGTCCCTTGGACTCTGAGTTGGATGTGGTCACTGCACTGGGCCTGGGTAGCATGTTGCATGTGTGCTCTCATCTACTCACCAAATCAATAGTGAACATTTGTGAATACTTTGTGTAAAATTGGGGGAGGTTGAATCACAACTCTCCAATCAAATATGAGTTCTATGGAGTGTCTAGGAAAGCTGGAAACTGCTTATACTTTTTGCTGTCACCTAGTAATGAAGATGGATGATGTTTGGATTCCGACAGCTGTGGGTTTGGGTACCTGCTGTAGAGTTTACAACACTGTTTACCATTTCAGCGACCTGGGCTCCGTAAGCCAGGAAAATACCTCTTTTCCTAATAAGATATGAAGATTAAATAATACAGTCTTTGTCTCCCTATCTGAGATAAATTCAATGGAATTGTAGATGGTGATGTTGTTTTGATCTTAGCAAAGCTAATTCTTGACACAGTACTTGCCATACCAATATCTATTGAAGAAATGGATACATTAATGAATTGAGCCAATAATTTGCATGCTATCTCAGTTATCTTGATAAAATTCCAAATCAAGTGCTTTAGAAAAGAAGGAGAAAAAAAGAAAGACAAGAGGCATGTGCCACTACTTAGCAATAGGTTCTACTGCTTATCAACAGACTGAAAACTCTACAGGATAAATAAATGGATGACACTCAACTGTAAGAACGGTATGAAGATTCATTACTCTTGGTTTGTTACCATGTTGTTAGTTTCAGTTCACACAGGGAAATTACGGTGGAAAGAATCTATCCTTTCTCATCAACTCTATTATTTGTAATTTTTCTTACATCCTATCTGGCATCACCCAATGTGTAGTTGGAGAATCTTCTCATTAACTTCATTTGCCATTTTCCTAGAAGCACAACTTAAGAGAAAACAAGAAGTTTATTCAAAGATAATTTTTATTTTATTCAATACTTATATGCCAGTCACTTATCTAGGCTCTTGGGAAACATCTGTTCACAATACAAGCAACATTCCTGCTTTTTAAGGGGTGGCAAAAACAGATTAAATAAAGAAATAAATAAGTAAATAAAAGAGTATATTTGTAAGGGTCAATTATTAAGATGAAAGAAAATGAGTAGAGGAGGTCAAGAAGATCTGAGATTGGTAAAGAGAAGATTTGTGGGAGCCAAGGGAGTAAATTCAAAAATATCTGAAGAAAGACCAATCCCGGCAGAGATCACAACTACCACAAAACCTTAAGGTCAAGGTGGGACAGCTGGAAGGAGAGAGGGGCTAGAGAAGGACAAGGGAGGAAGGATACACGTGAGTGGAGAAAATGTCTCACTGAGATGAAATTTTATGGAAAATTATCTTTGGCTTTTTAAAAATGATGACCCCTGTAATTATTACAGTATCCAGTTTGTAAGCTAAAAACTGTGTCTTCCATTTCTGTCAGGGACTCCTCAGGGCAGTCACGATTCCTTCTAGTCATGGTTGCATCAACCACACAGCAGGTGTCTGAAGAAGACATTGTCCAAGTGGTTATTTGAAATTGGTTATGCAATTTTTGTTCCTAAACCAAATATCTGATGTTTAAAACTGATAAGCTAAAATATACAAAATTGGTTAAATTTATAAGATCCTTTTGTCTATTTTAATGTCTTTGTTGCTTTTATAGGAAATATCTCACAAATTTCACAAATTCCCATGAAGTAGAAAAAGAGAGAGAGGGATTTTGTCTGTTGGTAACATTATTTATTTGGTGTTTCTTTATGTGATTTCAGAATCCTGGACCTTTAAGATCTTCTTGATTGGAATCTGATTTTCTTCCTCAGTTGGATTTGTGAAACTGAGTACAGAAAAACCAGTCTACTTTGTTTAGAATCCTCAATTATCACACACCATTTCATTTCCCCAAAGAGAAGAGGAAATGGGGGAAATACCTTTCTCCATTACCACCATCAGTGTATACAGTGCACATCATGACTAGGAGAACAGAAAGTTATCTACAGATGTGTATGTATTTGGTGAAATGAAACAGATTATTCTAATATGTAGAGAAATGTTTTGTATAGTATATTTTTATATTAGAAAATACCTATGGCTAACCTAGTCATACATATGGAATAACTAAGGAAGTTTGTTATGAAAATAGGTAATGTTTGGACAACACGGGACATTTGAGAGTTTCTTTATATTTGATAGTTTTCCTCAGATATTAAAGTGATAATTCTTTGCCACACGTTACCTTTTCCCTTTGGGAAAAAGATAAGAGAAGTGTGTATCTACTTACCGTACAAATGTCTACATTTATGTGTTGCACAAATGTCACTGAAATATACATGTGTCTTTACATATAAACTTTAAACATCTACAATTTACTTAAAATTATAATAGTCTCCCTTCTGTGAGTACTGTAAGACAAGGAGATTACTACACTAATTACTCTTGTTCTTAAAGAGTAAGATAATTACTGAAGCAATATTCTATTCAGAATGGAAACTGGATCCACCCCCAGCACACTTAAGTTAGGAAGCTTTTTCTTTCATTTTACAAAATATTCTCCTTGTATGCTTTTCAGATGCAGATCATAACATTAGAAAGATCAACTCCATTAACAAGGGGTTCCAGGCTTTGTAGTGCGTCTTTAGCGTGGCTCCTGTGATGTGCTCAGATCCAGGTCTTCCATGTAGAGCAACGGTTCTGTTAGGAACTGATTCTGCTGACTTCACCCAGCCAAACACACATAAATTAGGACAGGGCAATGCAATAGCAGCAGTCAGCCTGAAAGTTATGAAGCTTATTCAAGATACTGGATGAACCAAACCAATAAGGGCATCAATTTTGTGATGACTAATATATATGTGTGTCTGTATACATATATATATATATATATATATATTTTTTTTTTTTTTTCCTGTAGCAGAAGATTCAGTCCCAGGCCGAGCTTGATGGCCCTACTCTCTGCTAAACACATTCCCTAGAACGCCTTTCACATTTTACTGCCTCTCATGTTGCCCTTGTGTCCATCTGTGCTTGAGGATGGGATTATATATTACTTTTTTCCTATCTCCAGCTCCAGAAAAATCTTGGCATACAGAATGCACTTCACTGAGGTTTATTCCATTAATAATTTAGTCTGGATTTTAAACATAAGTTATGTATTTCTGTCCCATATAATTTAGCACGTGGTTCTATGAGGCCTTTTTATTAGTCAACATAATTAAAACTGTCATCCACAAAGAAAATCTCTAAAATCTCAGGATTCTCAGTAGGGAATCTCACCCTCATGGGCACACACACAAATTCTGTCTCCAGCCCTGGTCTCCTGGGGTTGGATGCCACCTCCCACTGCTTATGGCAATGCCACCCAGGTATTTGGCCCCAAGGCATTTTGCTAAGGTAGAGGGAAGAACAGACCCCAAGGAGCCTCATGGGCACCTGAACTGCCTTTAATCATTTCTGCTGCCATTTGTTTCCAAGTTACGAATCATGGAACCCAACGTGACAGCAGGGATGTGGGGTGTGTGGAACGCTACAGTGATGTTCAGGGGCCACACAATTTCCTCTGGCACAGTCTTTTTCCCTGATGGTTGCACAAGTGTCTTCCCAAAGAAGATTATAAGCAACAAGGACAAAATTCAGCATCTCATTTTGTTTATTTCCTAAAGTAACAGAATAGTAAGAAAGACGTGGTAGGTACTTAACTTGGATATTTTGAAATTCATATCTTTGGAACGCATTATTTATTTTTTTCCAACCTGCCATGGCCACTAGATGAACTTCTCCTTGGGCTAATCTTTCCAGAAAAATGTAAGTGGGGATATTCGAATTTCCAGAATGGCTGATGTTATTTAAGCCAGGCTCTTCCTCTGAGGAAGAGGAAGGAGCCGTTATTACCATACATTGAAGACAGGCACACTCTGAGGTCACCTGCAGTGATTTCCTCAGGGGAGCTGCTGGGGTGCCACCCCCGGAAAGTAATTTGCTTGAGGTGGCGTGAGGACATCTATTCCTGAAAAACAATTTCTCCCACCTGTTGTTCTAACAATTTTTGTCAGGGAAGGACTTGTAAGCCTACTAACGTCCACAGAATTAAGCTGCTTCGTGGTTTAGAAATGGCTTTTCCAGATCTATCAAGCTTTAGGAACACAGAAGACAATAAAAATAAATAAATAAAATACAAACCTTATTTATGTGAATGACTACTTTTCTTTTCTCGCTTCTTTCATTCTTTCTTTTTTTTTTTTTTTTTTTAGGCAGTGTGGCTCTCTTGCCCAGGCTAGAGTGCTGAGATGTCAGTCCAGCTCACAGCAACCTCAAGTGATTGTCCTTCCGTGGCCTCCCCCGGAGCTGGAACCATAGATACTGACCACCATGCCCAGCTAGTTTTTCTCTTCTTTTTTAATAGAGACAGGGCCTGGCTAGAACTCCTGGTCTCAAGTGATGCTTCCTCTTTGACCTGCCAGAGTGTAAAGATTATAAGCATGAGCCACCATGCTGGGCCTGAAAGGCTAATTTTGATGCCTTTGGTTAATTATAAATTTTGCTGTCTCTATTTAAATACTTGAGAATAAAACAACTGTATTATTGTGTGTATTCTTGGTACATTTCTGCGGAGTGACATGACTTATTTTCTACATCATGTTTAGGATTTTACGCCAGAGAAGGCAAGATGAGACTCTTCCTAGACACAGAGCTTTAATACAGGCTCCAGAATCTCTCAGGGTTGTTAATGAACATGTGAGTTTCAGTAAAGGCAGCCAAAGTGATGTAGGACTGTCCACATCTCACTCAAAGTAAACCAAACAGTCAGCAGATACACCCAGGCAGGTCCCTCTCTCCTCTGGCTGGCTGGAACAGAGAAAGTACTGAAGATATATTAAATATGGGAATCCCATTTACCCAGACCTCTGAATCATTGGACGTGGATTCTCATCAAGAATTCTCACATTGCTCTGACATGTGAATGATCAAAACAAAAACAATTAAAAACAAAGTTTATGGTGCTAAGTTTTTAAGATTAAAATACTTATATTTTGCTATAGTCATTGGTATCATTAGGTGATTACTAATAAATAGCATATTCTTAGTCTCAAATTGCACCATTTTGTAAAATACGTACATTCCTTAAAATATGTTTTTTAGAAGCTTTATAGAATTACATTAGTTTTAGATTTTCATTTCTAAATTTTTATTCAAACTTACTTGTATCTGACTCTGTATTTTTCATCATAAACTGTGTTTTAATTTCAGGAAACACACATATATTTATCCCCAAGAAATACACACCCAGACACACACAGTGGGTGTACCAGCATACAGCTTGGTCATGGCATAATTAACTGTAAAGTGAGTGAAGATAACACATCAGCTGTGCCTGAGTCACGATGGAAGTGTTGGTATTGACCGTGATTCTCACCCTTTTGGACTAAGACCTCCATGCTAGATGACACTCACATACATCTTATGTTCCTAATGGTCGCGGCCTAACTAAGATCCACTGCTGGTTATGCACATTTTCACAGCTGTAATTCCACCCATTTGCCTCCCTTTCAAGAAAGCGTATGAGTCAGCCTGACAGGAGAGCAATGACCTCTGAAATGCTCTAATACAGTAAATCACTTACTTTTAAATTTTTAAGTAAATTACTCCAAAGTTTAGTTATCTTAACTATGATTAATAGCAAATGACTTGCAGCACTTTCTGTAATGCGTCTCACTCCAGGAGTGGCCTGACGGTGGCCAGGCGCCAATCACGGTTCTGCCCTGTGCTAGCAGATACGGCCTCGGGACCTCAGTTCTCTCAACTATAAAATATTAATGATTTCAGAGATATTATACATAAATTATTTTTTACAATCCCTGCCTCCTAGTGACCATGTACAAAGCATGACTGATGACTGAGGGATCAGTGGCAGAAACAGAGAGCCACACAGCTCTTTTAGGCAGGAGCATATTTAATACAGGCGACTGGACACTGAACCGCATGTTTTGAAAGGCCGAGGGAGCTCGCTCAGGTCGGAGCTGCAGAAATGAACCGTGTCACAGAACCACGACTCTCACTGATACAGCAGGGTTGTCGGCTCACACCGCACAGGAAGCCGCAGGGTCACGCGGGGCTGTCAGCTCACACCACACAGCCAGGAAGCCACGGGGTCACACGGGGCTGTCAGCTCACACCGCACAGCCAGGAAGCCGTGGGGTCAGGAAGCCAACACTGCTTCAGATGTGCCATTGGGACAAGGGACCATGGCTGTGACTGAAGGGCCTGCAGACACTGCCATGACAACCCTGGAGCCCTCATGAAGGGAGTTGCTGGACACTTGAATGCTGCTTCAGGAAGATGCCAGGTGACCCTGAATCTGTTTTCAAACAGCACAAGCAAAAGTCACAGGAGCGTCTCCACCTGCCTCCTACTTCCCAAATGGCGTGTAAGTGCACGGACTTGGCAAAGCCTGACGTGCCTTTAGAACATCACATGTGGCAGGGTGTGGGAAATCTAGTCTTCTATTTTCTGTCATCAGTAATCCAAGGACGTTTCTTGGATACATGAGTGCAGACCACGCCCACCGCAGTTATCATCTCCAATAGAGACCTGGGGGCCTGTGCCCTTCCCCGAAGGCTGCATCAGCACCAGTATGCACCGCACTCTCATTAGCAGTCAACAGACCTGCCCTGCGTGAGGGCTGCTGGGTCCCGGGAATTCAGGCACACACAACACGTAATACTTTCCCTTCCAGGGTATGCAATGATGTGACTCAGAAGAAGATGAAGAAAGATCTAAAGCATCTATTTGCTAAGTGCACGTTCAGACACCCGTGCCAGTTGCAGAGGTGTTTTGCTTAGATATTGGCCTATTCCATGAACAACTCTGGTAACCATATCTGGATTTTGTTGTTTACCAGTGAGCAATTGATGTCCACTTCTGATGAGAGATAAATATGAAGTTTACTTCTTATGGTTACAACTTTTAATTTAAAAGAGAAAAGACAACAAAACCTTGCCAGGCTCACAAGCAGTAACTGCTGTTGATGAATGCCAGGAGGACAAAGGCTTTTGCACACTTTAAAAAACCTTCCTATGTTGTTCTTCTCTAAGTTGTTTCCACGTATTTCTTTACAGTGGAATTCACTATTTCTCTTTACTTAAAGCAAAGGAAATTATCAAAATTAACAAAGAGTAAATACATGGCAGAACCGGACAGTAGGGTAACATAATAGAGACGTAACCCTGACAGGCATTCACATTAGGGAGAATTTTTCTGCACTAGGTCAGCGTACACAAATAGAATCAGACTGAGTGGGAATTAGCCATTGCACTGAGGGATGAGTAGCTTTATTTTAGGTGGCTTATTTTTGCACATAGGAAAAAGCATTTCTTTGTTTTGATGGGTATCACTATTACCACTGTGATATAATCACGGTCCTATCTGTGCACAACGTAGAAAGATCATCTCACTGCCTTCCAGGGAAAGCTTCTGAATCTGTCCTGATGAATACGGAGCTGGATGTGCTGGGCCCTCTAACAATGGGAGCAGATGATTTTTGCCTGTGCAGTGATATTTATTGGGGTAAGGTATAAACAGTGGGGTAACCACTATTTCCTTCATTTTGGGGGTAGGGGTGTTATTATTATTGTTGAATGTATGTAACTTACACTAAATGTTAAAGGTACAATTGCATTAGTTTCTCATGTGTCTTTAGGATTGAGAAGAAAATTACTATTTATGAAATGATATGCATTAATTAAATTTTGCTTAAAGGCACAGAGATAAATAATAATACATTTCCCTAAGGGATATGAGGCCTAGAAGAGAAGATATTGTAATAAGTCTCAAATACAAATCTTAAGAAATCTTCAGAGATAATGTAATAATCTCTCTGAGGGAAGAGGAAGAAACCTTCATGAGTGACAATGTGGAGAAAGGTGGATGAAGGCGAAACATAAAGATTTTTAAAAATAGATAGTAGAATGAACAAGTAACTGATCTCTGCTAATTCTCCAAACATGACTAACACAAGGATTTAATTTTTATATATATATATATATATAAAACCTTAATATTAATATTAATCAGAACCTTTAATATTAACATTACATATAGGTATACATGAACGTATATATGTAGTATATCTCATAGATACTTTTGTGTGTAGGTATATATATATATGCACATATGTGTGTTTATATATATACACAAAAGTATCTACCAGATGCTTCTGAAACAAAATGAAGATAGAGCTAAAAGTAGTAAAAATAGTAGGAAGGTTAAGAGTCACTTCGGAATATATATATATGTGTATGTGCGTATACATATTTATGTATAACATATACTATATAACATAAATTTAGTAATGTGGTCTCACTCTTGCTCAGGCAGGTCTTGAACTCCTGAACTCAAATAATCCACCTGCCTCAGCCTCCCCAAGTCCTAGGACCACAGGCACGAGCCTCCACACCTGGTTGAGGACTTTTTCTTTAAATCCAACATACAATATCGCAGAGGAAGAGAAAATGGAATCAAAATCTTGGAAACTTGAAAGCAAATGGAATCGTTAGTCAGACCAGGAACCTTCAATATTAAGCCAGCGGAGAGGACATTTGAGGGGAAATCTGGATTTGTATTGGAAACTCCCTAAAAGACAAACTAACCATCTCTACCAGGTACTCTGGGGAAAACAAAATTGAGGGGGAACTAAAAGTAGAAGAAATGATAGGAGGTATAAGAGTCACTGAAGGACTAAAATGTGACAATCAAGGTGACAAATACCTGAGGAATCTCTCCATTTCCAAAGTCTTACAAAACTAGAAAAGCGAGACCATCAAATGTATCAGAAAAATACAAATAGAAGTTTCACATAAGCATAATAAATATGCAAAGATTCAAGAAAGATATGAAGGGACAAGAAATAACAAAAAAGGATCAATTATAAAAATATAAGTTCAAGTTTTTCCAAAAAAAACGAACATGTTTGGGAAACGTAATATAATGAATTAGTGCCTTTTAAGAATAATTTGAGTAATTTTCCAAGAAGAAAGCAGTACAAGTAAAAAGGAATACAGAAGTCATTTTAAAAAGTTAAAAGATATGAAAGATAGGAATAAAAGCACTAACATCGGGAGTCTTACAAAGAGGGAAATATTAAAACATAAAGAATTCTTTAAAGAAATAATAGGGATAAATTTATCAGAATAAAAAAGAAGATGAAAAACATCAAGTTAAAAGGCCTGCGGAGAATTATGGCAAAGGGGGAAAAGTACAAAAAAGAAAAAAAAAAGAGAAAAAAAATGAAAAGTCTTAAAGTTTTCAGAGTAAAAAAAAAAAAAAGTCTCAGAGTTTTCAGAGCAAAATAAGATACCACTTACAAAATAAGTATTTAACTGACATCAGATGAATCAAGAGCAATATTGGATACAAGGAAAAAGTCATAGACTTTTCAACATATTGTAGAAAAATAACGAATCTAGCATTTTATAAGCAGCCAAACTGTCATCTTAAAGAGACACCATGGTAGCAAATAATATTGCCAGCCTACAGTATCACAGATTAGTCACACAAAATCCCATAATACCAACTTTTGAAAAAGTACTTGAGAGACGAATAAAAAAGAAGCATTAAGAGAAATGGACTTGAATTAAATATAAATAATAAAATTTCTTATAAAATGTATTGGTGTCTTAAGCAAAAGAACAAACAAATAAAGCAAACTGCCCATTTAAGAAAAACAAAAACATCCACGAAAAAAGAAAAAAAATGAACGTACTGCATATGTACTCCCCGTGACAACCCCAAATTGGAATTCTGCACGGTAACCTTTTGATGAACCTTGGGCAAAGAGAATCTAAGTGGATGCAAGGTGCTGAGGGTAGATATTGACAGGGATTCTCATGCATTTGACTTTTTGATTCACTCATCTAATTAAAAATGCAAATTGGCTCAAAAATTTAAATTAAAATTAATAGGCTGAGTGTGGTAGCTCATACCTGTGATCCCAGCACTCTGGGAGGCCAAAGCGGGTGGATCACTCTAGCTCAGGAGTTCAAGCCCAACCTGAGCAAGACTGAGACCCCCGTCTTTAAAAATAGCTTGATGTTGTGGCAGGCACCTGTAGTCCCAGCTACTGGGGAGGCTCAGGCAAGAGAATCACTTGAGCCCAAAAGTTTGAGTTTGCTGAGCTGTGACGCCACGGCACTCTACCATGGGGTGAATGAGACTCAACAAAGTGAGATTCTGTTTCAAAATATAGATAAATATTTAATTAACTTTGATTATTCAAAATTCGCAAAATAAAATGGTGCAAAGGATGAAAATAATTAACCTTTCCAGCCAGGCATGGTGGCTCATAGCACTCTACCATGGGGTGAATGAGACTCTGTTTCAAAATAAATAGATAAATAGTTAATTAACTTTGATTATTCAAAATTCACAAAATAAAATGGTCCAAAGGATGCAAATAATTAACCTTTCCAGCCAGTCATGGTGGCTCATGTAATCTGAGCATTCTGGGAAGCCGGAGGTGGACTGCTTGAGCACAGGAGTTCAAGACCAACCTGAGCAAGAGTGAGACCCCAGCTCTACTAAAAATAGAAAAATTAACCATGTTTAGTAGTGCACACTTGTAGTCCCAGCTACTTGGGAGGCTGAGGCAAGAAAGATTGCTGGCCCCAGGAGTTTGAGGTTGCTATGAGCTATGATGCCTTGACACTCTATCCAGGGCAACAGAGTGAGACTCTGTCTCAAAAAATGGTAACAATGATAATAGTAATAATAAAACTTTCCAAATACATATATTTTAAAATTTTGTAGTGACTCTGCTTCTGAAGTTTTAAAAGTTTAACTCTATCCTAAGACTTTTTTGAGACTCCCTACCCTCTGTGTCTGTGTGTGTAATGACCTGCGTCATCCCAGTGAGGTTAGAAAGGAAAGTGGGGATAGGAAAGGCAGTTGAGCACTTGTGAACAGAACCCAGATTACAAAAACAAACACAAAGGAATATGTTAACGTCATAAGCACACACAAACACACAGACTTATGTGCAGATGCATTATTTATAGTCAGGTATAATGTAAACATTTTCAGTAAACCCAAAGATCTCAATGTTTCCTTTGCTTCTAATGATAGCGAAATAGGAAAAATAATAAAGATGTTACAACTGGAATCAATTTCAAAATGCAAGAGAAAATCTTCTTAAGCAGATTTAGGTAGAACATGTTTCAGGGATGGCCGTCTCTCTGTGTGTGTGTGTGTGTGTGTGTGTGTGTGTGACTGTTCGTGTGTGTAAGGGTGGGTGTATGTACTTCTTTCCCCTCTAAATATTAAAATCCAGCATTTGAACCCCTGTTTTGGAGTTGTACATGGCTCTCCGTAATAAATTAATTCATCAAGTGGGAATTTGGCAAGAGTGTTTAAAAACGTGTTTAGGAAAAGCTGAAAACAAATAAGTATTTTGAAAGAAACGTCCCCACTGTGCTTTTCGTCTAGTCTACAGCCGAATAGAACAACTCAGCGTCTCACGACTTTCCTGGGCTTCAAAAAGACAAAACTGAGCTTTCCCTGAGTTCTGCTTTGTGCTTGAGAAAATAATGATCAATCAACTAAAAACACCTCAAAGGCAATCTTATAAAACATACTTCTCTATTCTACAATCAGCTACACTGATCAATAATTGAGCTCCCTTTTCTTTGGGGCTTCATCAAAAACTATTTTTTTTCCATGAGAAAGAAAGTAAAGGAATAAAAAGAAATCCAAAATTACAGTGGAAAATATGTAACCTTTTCACAGCAGGAGGGAAGTTAACTGTGCAAACAGGTTATTTAAAAGGACTAAGAGCTGGCTTTCATCTGTGCCCCTTGGACAAAGTGATGATTATTTACAAAGCAGGTTTACCCCTGGCATGGACCTCTATGCCTGGCTGCTAAGGCAACCTGAGGTGGGCATGACAGGCCTTTTATTAGCAACAAAGTGATAATTTCAAACAAGTGGTCCATTCTGGAACAAAGGACAGGAGCAGCGTTTGCTTGTAATGTCATGCTCAGACCCTGGCCAGCGGTATGAGGACGAGATCCCAGGACGCATTTGATTTGCATATTATTTTATTAACATTTACATTGACCAAGCACATAAAGGCTACATATGGAGCTCGGAAGAAGTCACCACCCCGGCGTGAAAGGTTTTGACCTAATTTAGTCAGATCCAGGAATCAGTAGAAAGAGGAGGATGAACACACACATCCTGGCTAAGTTCCAAAAGTGTAATTACCTGCTTCCTACATAAAATTGTTCCTGCTGTTCTTCACTTAAGAAGCTATTTTTCCACCTTCCTTCTTAAGTGCTGTTGCGCTGTGGAGCTGTCATATTCTACCCCACAGGTGCCTGCACGTCAGCAGTGGGTGAGCGATCTCTGTAGATAACACTAGGAAGGCATTTGAAGATCTTCTGTGTGAAAGGAGTAATATAAATATAAAGCGTTGTTCACGTCCCTTGCGGGGCTCAGTTAACATTGACGTGCCAACACCAATCGGGGAGGCAGCCTGGTAAACCCGCTCTATTATCAGGACTTGGTTCTGCTTTAAGAGGGAGTTTTCAAGTATATTATTGATTATGCAAATGCCATGTATAATACCGCTACTCAGGACCTCGAATGCGGCTTTGCCTGAGAATGTCAAGATGTCACGGGGATTTTGTGCTCCTCTCCATAGATTTATGTGTAGGCAGTAATTGAGGCGGGGATAGGGAACTATTTTGAACTTTTGTTAAGGCAAAAATCTCTGATTCCAAGACTCTGTGCAGTAAATACTTGAACATAACTCTCACAATGATTAGCAAATTAAACAATGATAGAAAAAAATTAAAGTATAATAACTAGGTTTTTACACCTACGTTGAAATTTTGGATTTAGCCAAATCCTCGCAATGTAGCTAACTAGGGAGGTTGAATCAGCCTAACATCACATTGTGATAACAGGGCTGTTAGGGGTACTGATTTACTGTCTACACAACCTATAATTTACCACAAGCATGATGAAATATATTGAACTTCTCAAGGCCTCAGTTTCTTTTCCCTGGAGTATTTCAGATGGTTCATTATAGTAATTAAATGAAAGAAGATTATAAATGTTCACTATTTGATGTATAAGTGTTCACTATGTGGTATAGAGAACATTAATTATAATAATTGAAATTAATTATGAATGTTCACTATAATAATAAATGTTCACTATATGATATAAAGAACATTAATTATTGTAATTGAAATTAATTAGTAATAAGTGAAGATTTGTATTTATTTCCTAAAAGGGGTACACAGAAGGCATGCCTATATGCATAAAATAAATATATTTTTTTAAATATGAGGAGATAACTAGAAATTATAATAAAGATAAGAGGGGAATGATGATCAGAACCTCGGGACTAAGGGTACAATTTGATAATGAGGGGTTTTTTTTTTTGAGCAAAGACTAAAAAATATAGAAGCACAGAGGAAATATAGAAATATTAAAAAATTAGACATTTTTCATTGTCTTGAAGTGAATGTGCCAGATTATTAATAGAGACAAACACTTTGCGATGTTCACAGTAGATTGTCTGGAAGATTAGAGTTTCATAAAATCAAATGCAACTGTGTTCTAGTACCTAGTGAGCAATTCTTCCTCTAGACCAGTGGTTCTCGACCTTCCTGATGCCACTACCCTTTAATACAGTTCCTGGTGAGAATCGCTGCTCCAGAACTTGACTTTATACAGGGTTCTACATCAGTATTATCCAGGGGAGACATAAAGTGACCCACATATGTCATGTCAAATTTCTTGGTAGCCACATGAGGAAAGGTGAAAAGAACACAGTAAAATTAATTTTATGAAATATTTTATTTGACACAATAGATGCAAAATGTTAATCTATGTGCATAATAGATGTAAAAGCCATTAATGAGGCCTTCTGAATTTTTTCCATTTTAAGTCTTCCAAGTTTATTGGTCATTTTATACTTACAGCATATCTACATTTGTATTAGCCACATTTTAAATTCTTAGGAGTTTAGCTAGTGAGCCGTGTTGGATAGCACGGCTCAGACTTACCTCTACATAGACACACATACTGTGTTGTGACATTAAAAAGTAAACCCAGAAAAGGACAAGCAGGCATGGCTAAGTTACAGAAGTTAATATATGCCTCATAATGACATAATTGTGACTGCTACATCCAAATTTACATTGATTTTCAGCTTATTCTTGTATTTCACAAATATTTAGTACCTATTATATACCTGGGTATGCAGTGAAAATGCTTAACCTTTTCATAGTAGACAGTTAATCAGCTAGGCAAACTGTTAGCCCCAGTAGTGCAGGAATTCTGGTTGCTGAGGAAATAGCAGAAACCAAAATTAAATTTCTGCTCATGAGGCTTAAATGTAGGTAGGGGCAGACAGATAATAGAAAATAAAGAAATATATATTATGGCCACTGGTTATAGCAGTTATGAAGAAAAATAAACAGAGTTAACAGTGGAAAGACAGGATTTGGGAACACTACTTATTTTTTCTTTTCTTTCTTTCTTTTTTTTTTTTAATGAAGTCATAGCTGTGTACATTAATGCAATCATGGGGTACAATGTGCTGGTTTTATATACAATTTGAAATATTTTCACCAAACTGGCTAACATAGCCTTCACTGCATTTTCTTAGTTATTGTGTTAAGACATTTATATTCCACGCTTAGTAAATTTAACATGTACCCTTGTAAAATGCACCATAGGTGTGGTCCCACCGATTAGCCTTCCACCACCCATCCTCCCCCTCTTCTACCCTCCCTTAAAAAAAGATGGAGACTTTACCTCTTTCATGTTTACATGGATAGAGCTGGAACATATTCTTCTTAGCAAAGTATCTCAAGAATGGAAGAAAAAGTATCCAATGTACTCAGCCCTACTATGAAACCAATTTTTAAACCTACACTTTCATATGAAAGCTATAACCCAACTATTGCCCAAGAAGAAGGGGAAAGAGGAGAGGGAGGGGAGGGGGGAGGATGTGTGGATGGAGGTAATTGATGGGACCACACCTATGGTGCATTTTACAAGGGTGCAAGTTAAATCTAGTAAGTGTGGAATATAAATGTCTTAACACAATAACTAAGAAAATGTGGTGAAGGCTATGTTAACCAGTTTGATGGAAATATTTCAAATTGAATATAAAACCAGCATATTGTACCCCATAATTTCATTAATTCATAGCTGTACACAGCTATGATTTAATAAAAAAAAAGGGTTGATGATGACAATAATGCTAATGAGAAAATAGAGTAGAAAATAACAGGGCATGCTTGGCGCCTGTGGCTCAATCGGCTAAGGCGCCAGCCACGTACACCTAAGGTGGCAGGTTCAAATCCCCAGCCTGGACCCGCCAAACAACAATGATGGCTGCAACCAAAAAATGGCCGGGCATTGTGGCGGGCGCCTGTGGTCCCAGCTACTTGGGAGGCTGCGGCAGGAGACTCGCTTGAGCCCAGGAGTTGGAGGTTGCTATGAGCTGTGATGCCATGGCACTCTACCCAGGGGGATAGCTTGAGGCTCCGTCTCAAAAAAAAAAAAAA
>CAUYQV010157458.1:0-10233 GCA_963574575.1 Galagoides demidoff | reverse complement strand
GCACCCGCCACAACGCCTGGCCATTTTTTGGTTGCAGCCATCATTGTTGTTTGGCGGGCCCGGGCTGGGGATTCGAACCCGCCACCTTAGGTGTATGTGGCTGGCGCCTTAGCCGATTGAGCCACAGGCGCCGAGCCAGATGGGGCAACTTGAGCCTCAAATGGGGGGCTAACTGCAGTGGATTGAAAGCCTCCCAAGATGTTAAATCCGTGAGCTCACAATGATGTGAAAACAAACATTGGCTGGTTTTTGAAGGATGCCAGGGAACTGGCTTATTCCACTGAGAGCTGAGATTTAACAGCCGAGAGCTGAGTTTATCCTGCCTTTCTGCATGGACTGCACCTCCAGAGACCAGCAGTCAGGGGTGGATAGCACCTCTTTGTCAGCTCATTCTAAGTAACAGGTAAGAAGGAAGGGGCAAGACCTTGTCACCCTACAGTCCTGACAAGTCTCTGGTCTGGGCACTGTGCCTTGTGGTGCTGTGACAATTACCTTCTTACTACCAAGATGCCATTTCCCCAGGAGCTTGGCACCTGTGAAGTCTGTCTTTCCAATGGTGCACAGATATGACCTGAGTCACTGTGAGGCTAACTCAACCAGAGTTCTGTGGCCAGTGCCCCAATCTCCATTGGCTTGGGGACCGGTGGTCTCAGTCCCTCTGAAAGATTCAAAACTCTTCCATAGAGCTCTGACAGGAGCAGGTGCCAGGATGCCAGGCAGGCGCCACAGCTGTGGGCTCTTCTCTGCCGCATCTCAATTAGCACAAGCTGGTCTCTGAAAAGTGGAAAGACAGAGGAGGCAGCTGTGGCCAGTGGTGGCCTTCCATTGCTTTCACTTCTGCACCTGGCCAGAGGCCTGGGTCCTGTGGCAACATCACCCCAAAACTGTTTCCACAAGAAGTGTGGCACAATCATCTCTTTCCCAAACGTTTTGCTCAATCTCAGCTGCTTTGACTCGGGACGATGTAGGGACGAGTCAAGCCCCATCTGAGAGTGCTGGAAGCTGCCCCTTCCCATGCCGTACCTCCCTGTGCCCACCTGTCCTCTCACACAGGAAGATACCCCCCTCCCCAGCCCCTCTGGCCCTCCTAGAGGAGCCCACGCACTCCCCCCTTCTGAAGTTTTAGTGGATTTGTGTGAGTGACCCCAGACCATGAACTTCTCCTGCTCCTGAGGCACAGGGGCTACTCTGGGAAAAGGACACATAGGACAGGAGTGGTACCCTGCAGGTGAGCCACCTGCAGGCGCTAGTCAGACTCGCCACCATTGCTGCCCAGCAGTGAGAATGTAGTGACCCACAGCACCGCAGACAACACACACACAGAAAGAGCACCTTGCCACAAACCAAGAAGAGGGTTTGAGGGAAAACAGCTGCCTGGGTCCTTGGCCCTAAGATGCAGGAGAGCCTCCCTTAGGCTATGCTGCTGCTCTGATGGCAGTAGTGTGGGACAAGGACGCCAGGGGGACAGAGGGAGGCACAAGCCCTGCAGACAGTCCTCCACCACAGGGAGTCAGGACGAGAAGCTGAGTGCTTGGAGTGCACTTGTCTATCTATGGATTAGTCAAGCCCCTTTCTATCTTCCTTTTTTGTTTTGTTTTTTTGAGACATGGTCTTGCCTATTACCCAGCTGGAGTGCCGTGGCATCAGCCTAGCTCACTGTAGCCTCCAACTCCTGGGCTCAAGCAATCCTCCTGCTTCAGCCTCCCGAGTAGCTAGGACTAAAAGTGTGAGCCATTGAAGCCAGATAACTTTTCTATTTTTTGTAGAGTCAGGTTCTTGCTCTTGCTCAGGCTGTTCTCAAACTCTTGAGCTCAAGTGATTCTTCAGTGTCAGCCTCCCAAAGTACTAGGATTATAGGCATTACCCACCATGCCCAGCCTCTGTTTTCCTTTATAATTTTTAGACCTCTTAAAATTTACAGGAGTTATTCAAAATGTAGTTTCTAATATACCTCTTTAGTCCCTATTTAAAATGCCAGAAAACTCCCTCTAAACTTGTAAGATTTCACTGAACTAAATAAGGTCTGTTACATTAAGTAACAAAGCATAGGTCACTATGAATTGATTTTTTTTTGGAGACAGTCTTATTATGTCACCCTTGGAAGAGTGCTGTGGCATCACAACTCACAACAATCTCAAACTCTTGGGCTTAAGCAATTCTCTTGCCTCAGCCTCCCAAGTAGCTGGGACAACAGGCACCCACCACAACACTTCACCATTTTCTGTTGCAGTTGTCATTATTGTTTAGCTGGTCCAGGCCAGGTTCGAACCTGCCAGCCTCAGTGCATGTGGCTGGCGCTGCAACCCCTGTGCTATGGGCGCTGAGCCTATAAATTGATTTTCAGACAGAGATAAGCCAAAATAAACTACATAATATTTAGGTACAAAACAAAATAAAACCCTTAAATAAACCCAAACTCAAACTAAAATTTAAGCTAAAAATTTCCAGACAGGCTGGATGCAGTGGCTCATTGCCTGTAATCCCAGCACTCTGGGAGGCCAAGGTGTGTCGGGGCCCAACCCAGGGCCTCATCAAGGCTGGAATGCTAGGTCTATGGCCCTGGCCCACTCAACTGTCTGGATGTGAACCCCTGAGCCAGCTTACTCAGGGTAGGTCTCGTCCAGGTCTCAGGTGTCGAAAGCACCTTAGACGTCACAGTCAGTATTAGTAGGAGTGAGCATCTCAGCAGCAGTCTTGGTAGGGGAGGCCCATCAGGTGCCCTCTGACCAAGAAGCGGAGCCAAAGGAGGAGCCCAGGCTAACTTCACCTGAAGCTACTTATAGAAGTAATCCTGCAGCCGCCTATGCCACAGGTGTGGAGACTGCTAACCAATGATGTACATACTTTTGTGCTCTCACTAACAAGAGCCAATGATGTTAAATCACTTCCCCAATCCCTTATTGCCAAAATATTCATCACAGGTCCCTCCTACAAAGGTGGGAGGATCCTTTAGCTCAGGAGTTCGAGACCAGCCTGAGCAAGAGTGAAACCCTGTCTCTACTAAAAACAGAAAAACTAGCCAGGCGTTGTGGTGTGCACTTGTAGTCCCTGCTACTGGGGAGGCTGAAGCAAGAGAATCCCTTGAGCCCTGGAGTTTGAGGTTGCTGTGAGCTATGACACCACAGGATTCTAGTCTGGGTGACAGAGTGAGACTCTCAAAAAAACAAACAAACAAACAAAACAAAAAAACCCCAATTTCCAGCCGTACAATTTGTAGTAAAATACAAATTATAATACTGCAAAGCCATATAACTCTCAAAGAAGTACTAAAATGTAACTCGATACACAGGATAACTGGTTTTAGTAAGCTAACTTTAATGTGCAGGGCAGTCAAAGTTAGTCACCTGGCCAATGTTAACAACGCAGTTTAGAGGTGGCCGGCCTGGCTGGCACAGCACCAAGCAGTGAGTGCATTCCACACCCAGACTGCTGATCCTCATTGCTGGCTCCCCTGGCCCATTAGTCAGCGGGCTATCAGTGTGAGGGAGCACAGAGCGTTTTAAAATGTAAATACGTCAGTCGCCAAGTTACAGGCATCCAACTAATGTTCAACTTGCACTTATGAATGGAGGCTATTACAGGTGGTAGGTTTTTGTTCCAACTTACATGTGAATTCAACTTAATAACAAACCTACAGAACCTACCTTGTTTGCAACCTGGGACTGCCTGTACGTAAACCCAGAGATGAAGAAGAGTCACTGTTGGCTGGGCTCTTCAGGTGTAAGGTATTATAGACTAGCCCACCTACATGGAGAGCAAATGGCAGAGCAGAAGAGAGAC
Source organism: Galagoides demidoff (assembly GCA_963574575.1). Taxonomy (NCBI): domain Eukaryota; kingdom Metazoa; phylum Chordata; class Mammalia; order Primates; family Galagidae; genus Galagoides; species Galagoides demidoff. The sequence goes on along the minus strand of CAUYQV010157458.1, from coordinate 6,453 downwards.
AGCACCCAGCCAGCTGTGCTGAAGCATCTGTCCACGTCTGCTCCGTCTGGTGGGGGATCTGCTCTGTGTATGTTTGGAGTCCATACTCACCTAAACCTTTCTGCCCAGGGTTCTTAGCAAAGGTAAAGGTAAATTGATAAAAGTCTTTAAACTTCGCTGTGTCCTTAAGCTCTTGTTCCAGCCTTGGCAGAAGAGCCTTTAGCTTCTCTGCACTGTCGCACCTGTGATAACAGAGACAGTGGCCTGTTACCTGCGGCAGACATGCTTCCTGGTTGATCCTCCCTCTTCCCTCACAGGAACTGTGACCTGCACGTGGCTCCAGTTGGAGACCATGTTTCCCACCTTCCCTGGCAGTGCGGAGCAGCCCAAGCCCAGTTCTAAGTGATGGACTGGAAGTGAGTTACAGTGGGCAGCTTCCATCCGCTCTGAGATGGACTGGGAGTGAGTTACAGTGGGCAGCCTCCATCCGCTGAGATGGACTGGGAGTGAGTTACAGTGGGCAGCCTCCATCCGCTCTGAGATGGACTGTGAACACAGCTGCATGGATCTGAGTAAGCTGCAGCCCTGGGTTGTAGACTGTGAACGGGGGACTGTGTGAATTATTTCTCAATACAACTGTCACTAAAAACTCCAAAACCAAGATGGTTTGCCCTCTCTTTGTGAGTTGGAAATGATGGTGTGGCCAAACTCTGCACTGTGGCCATGCTGTGGCCTCCACAATACCCAAGGAAGACACGGTGACAGGATGGAAGGACTTGTGGACTGGAGCTGCCTGCTAGCTTGGACTATGGCCACCTCTGCATGGTGACTCAAGAGGAAATGAGCCCATATTAGTCAAGCTGCTATATTAGGGGTCTCATTATAGCAGGTTAGATTTTAAATATCCAACTATCATAAAACATAGTTCTATATTATTTTATTTTGAGACAGAGTCTCAAGCTGTAACCCTGGGTAGAGTGCCGTGGTGTCACTGCTCACAGCAACCTCAAACTCTTGGGCTTAAGTGATACTCTGGCCTCAGCCTCCCAAGGAGCTGGGACTACAGGTGCCCTCTACAGTGCCTGGCTATTTTTTGGTTGTAATTGTCATTGTTGTTTGGTGGGCCGGGCTGGATTCAAACTCGCCAGCTCCGGTGAATGTGGCTGGCGCCTTAGCTGCTTGAGATATAGGCGCCCAACCTCTATATTATTTTAAAATGGGATTTTCTTCCAAAAAGTAAATAACCTTTAAAAACATAAATGGTCTTTAAGATAGAAATCTAAAATAGTGAAACAAAATCTTTAATTCTAAACTCACGGCAAGAAATAGAATACAAACAACCTAAGGAAAGAAAGCTGAGGAAAGCCCTGGAGTGGACAGAAAAGCCCGTGAACTACCCAGAGAAGCACAAATGCAGATCCGCAGTCAGCCACGCGCCGTGCATGACATGTAGGTCACAGTGGGGCACATGTGTTGACAGTGGCTCCGGATACATCCCCATCTCCTGGTGGCAGCTCTGCCACGGTAGCCATTGCAGCGTGGTGGCACAGGGCACTGCCTTTCTAGGTGTACGTGTGCTTGCACACACAGGTGCTCACCGCTGTGTCACAGCTGCGCAAGCTGCAGCCTGGGGCAGTGGGCCCTGCCCTGCAACCTCAGTGACTCCCGCACCAGGATGCAGAGCTCAGACAGCATCCCGGTTACTAAGTGCACAGGACGGGACTGGATGAGCGTGAGCCCACACGCCATCCACAGCCTGCCCTGAAGCCCGCGGGGAGCAGAGCAGCCGCACTCCCCTGCAGGGGCTCCCTTCACACGCTTTTGAGCTTGATACGAATGGGACCTCAGTGAGTCTCATTTCCTGTCTGTCTGTATTTTTTGCCTTTATCGTGAATGTGCGGTTCATTCCTGTGGTTTGCACGGCTCCAGCCGGTTCATCTTATCTCCCAGACACAACTGTTAATATCCCTATTTTATAATTTGGGGATCCTACTGTTGGAGAGCACTCAGGTTGTTGCTGGTTTTCTGGTTACCAGTAATGCTGTCAATGTTTCTGTACGCACACCAGTATCCTTGTGAAAGCTCAAGCCCCCCTGAGAAGACTGGTTGACAACTCGTGTTATGACAGTGCCCGAGAGTACCGACTGCCCACGTCTGCACTAACATTTCTGTTGTGTGTTATTTTGGCCATTCCTGAGGACAGGTTCTGTTGTGAGGTTCTATTTCCTTGTGGTTCTGATAGAATACCTTCTTAGATTTTCCCTAGCCATCTGGTTATCCTCTTTTGTGAAGTGCTTGTTCAACTCTCTCGTGCATTTTTCAATTAAGCTTTCTTTTATTGTCTTATAGGAATTCTTTTTAGACTAGAGAGACACAATTCTGTTAGGTCTTTTTTTGAGACAGAGACTCAAGCTATCCCCCTGGGTAGAGTGCCATGGCATCACAGCTCACAGCAACCTCCAACTCCTGGGCTCAAGTGAGTCTCCTGCCTCTGCCTCCCAAGCAGTTGGGACCACAGGCGCCTGCCACAATGCCCGGCTATTTTTTGGTTGCAGCCGTCATTGTTGTTTGGTGGGCTGGGGCTGGATTCGAACCCGCCACCTTAGATGTACATGGCTGGCGCCTTAGCCACTTGAGCCACAGGCGCCGAGCCTCTGTTAGCTATTTTTAAAGAACTCCAGAATGTGGATTGCCTTTCTACTTCCTTTACGGTGTTTCTTAATGACTAGAGGTTCTGATTTTTACTATAGTTCATTCTACCAGTCTTTTCCTTTAGAGAGAGAGTGTGTGTGTTTTGAAACCTACCCTACTGCATGGTCATAAAAAGATTTTCTTCCTATAGTATTTTCTACAGGATTTTAGCTTTTGCCTTTGGTATTAAAATCTACAATTCACTTGAAACTAATTTTATGTATGGTGTGAAATGCAGATCAGTATTACTTTGTTCCGTATGACTAATTTTCCTAGGACTCCTCTGGTTTGCTGTTGTCACAAATCAAATGCTTCCATTTACATTGCTTTTGAGCTCTCCATTTTGTTCTACTGGTCCATTTATCTACTCTGGCACTCAGTACTACCTTCTTCTTTAAGTGGCTATTTTTGTTTTTGTTTTGTTTTCAGAGACAGAGTCTCACTTTATCGCCCTTGGTAGAGTGCTGTGGCGTCACACAGCTCACAGCAACCTCCAAGTCCTGGGTTTAGGCCATTCTTTTGCCTCAGCCTCCCAAGTAGCTGAGACTACAGGCACCTGGGTATTTTGTTGTTGTTGTTGCGGTTTGGCTGGGGCTGGGTTCGAACCCACTACCCTCGGTATATGGGGCCAGTGCCCTACCCACTGAGCCACAGGCGCCACCCAATGGCTATTTTTGGCTGCACATTTTCATATAAATTTCAAATTGGCTTGTCCAATTTTGCACACATAAATTCATTGTCTATCAGGATTTTTAGTTAAGATCACGTTAAATTTATAAACTTAGAGATAAAATATTGTGAATGAGGTACGTTTTTCACTTGTTCAGGCCTTCTTTCTCAGCTCCTACCAACACTTTTTTTTTTTTTTTGCCGTTTTTGGCTGGGGCCAGTTTTGAACCCACCACTTCTGGTATATGGGGTCGGTGCCCTACTCCTTTGAGCCACAGGTGCCACCCTGTATCTTTGATGATACTGAATATGACATATATCTTTAAAGCATTTTGTGGTATTGTTGTATTTGGTGTCCTGAAATTTAATTTTTGTTTACTGGCTTTGGATCCCATGATCTGGCTAACCTCACTTCAAACATTTTATCTGTAGATTGGACCTGCTATGATCTATTCGATGTTGGAGAAATAGGCATTTGGGTTTTGATCCCCCACATCAGAGAACGTGCCTTACGGTTCCAGTAAGTATAAAGTTTGCTGTAGGATTTTCTTTTGTCAGGTTAAGGATTGTCCTTTCTATTCTTAGTTTTCTATGAGCATTTTAAAGAAATCATGAATGAATGCTGAACTTTATCAAACCCATCATATGCATTAAAATGATCCTTCTTTCTCTCCTATTGTTAATATGAGGGATCAATTACATCAATTGCCTTTGTGACGTTAAATCTTGTATTCTTAGGCTGTAACAACCCTTGTCATGATGTATTACTGTGGGTTTTTTTAGCTATTGATTTGTCTTTTGGTTTGGATTTAGTTTGCAAATAATGTTTAGGATTTTTACATCCATCTCATATTTGTCTTACGAATCTTCTGGTTCTTGTGACTGAGAGTGGCCTACCATGTTTCATTCTCAAAATGGACTTCTAGGTTATGCTAGAAGTTAACATAAGGGCACAAAACAATTGAAAAGTTCAAACTGGCTTGTCTAATTTTGAGGCTGTCTCTAAAAGTTATGTTACCAGGTTATGCTTGTCTTAAACCAAATGAAGGAATCTTTCTTCCATTACTATTTTCTGGGAGAGATTGTTTAAAATTGATTTTTCTTTTTTTAATAGGTTTGATAGGATTTGCCAGTGAAGCCATCCCAACTTGGAGTTTTCTCTCTGAGAAGATATTAAATTATAGACTCAAATTCTTAGAGTTACAGAACTATTAAGATTCTTTAGGCCATGTGGTGGCTCACACTTGTAATCCCAACACTTTGGGAGGCCAAGGTGGAAGGATCACTTGAGCTCAGGAGTTGGAGACCAGTTTGAGTAAGAGTAAGACCCTGTCTTTACAAAAAAATTGTAAATTAGCCAGGTGTGGTGGCGGGTGTCTGTAGGCCCAGCAACTTGGGAGGCTGAGGAGGGAGGATTGGCTGAGCCCAGGAGTTTGAGGCTACAGTGAGCTTAGAGGTGGCCACTGCACTCTACCCCAGGAGACAAAGCATGACCCTGTCGTGAGTAAAAAGAAAAAAAAGATTTTCTTTTTCTTCATCTGTCAGTTTTAGTAAGTTGTATTTTAAAAAGAATTTATTTCACATAGGCCAGCGTTTCTCAAGCTGTGGGTCACGACCCACAGGAACTGTATTAAAGGTTCACAGCATTAGGAAGGTTGAGAACCACTGACATGGGCTGTCCAACTCACTGGCATGAAGCTGTTTGTGTCTGACTCCCATTTTAATGTCATGTCAGCCTATCACCGTGCGCCTCTGTTCATCTAGACTGGCTACTTGCCAGCTGCTACTTTCACATGTCTTAACAAATAATAAGCTTTTGGCCTTATTAATCCTTTCTTTACTTAGACAGAGACTCACTATGTTGCCCTTGGTAGAGTGCCGTGGTGTCACAGCTCACAGCAACCTCCTACTCTTGGGCTTACGTGATTCTCTTGCCTCAGCCTCCCAAGTATCTGGGACTACAGGCGCCCACCACAGTGCCCGGCTATTATTTTTGTTGTTGCAGTTGCTATTGTTGTTTAGCTGGCCTGGGCTGGGTTCGAACCCACCAGCTCCGGTGTATGTGGCTGGCGCTGTAACCACTGTGTCACAGGTGGGTGCCGAGCCTATTATCCTTTCTACTGGCAACTTCTTTTCTATTTAATTATTGTTTCTGTCGAGTTATAGCTTGTTTAGAAAATTATTTTCTGGCTTGGCACTGTAGCTCAGTGAGTAGGGTGCCAGTCGCATCCACCAAAGCTGGCAGGTTTGAGACTGACCTGGGGCTGTTAAACAATGACAACTGCAACCAAAAAACAGCCAGGTGTTGTGGTGGGCACCTGTAGTCCCAGCTACTTGGGAAGCTGAGGTAAGAGAATCATTTAAGCCCAAGAGTTTGAAGTTGCTGTCGCCATGGCACTGTGCCCAGGGTGAGAAAGTCAGACTCTGTCTTAAAAAAAAAAGTCCAACCTTGTTAAGTTTTCATATGTAGCGTTTTCATCATTCAGTTAAAAATACTGTCTAGTTCCCATTCTAACTTTTTTCAACCCAAGGGTTATTCAGAGGTATATAATCTCCATACCTATTTTAACCTATTTAGTTATCTTTTTATTAGATTCCCACTTTAATTGTATTGTGGTCAGAAAACATACTCTGAATATTTTAATCTTTTGAAATCTGTTGCAACTCACTTTATGGCCTATTGTTACTCATGTTCTGCGTCTCTTTGAAAAGAAAATATATCAAAAGCAATGAATCAAAAGCAGCGTTCCAAGGATTCCCACTAGGTCTTTTGTTGTTTGTCCAAATCTTCTATTTCCCTATTGATTTTTCATCTGTTCACTTAGTTATTAAGATGTGTGTGAGAATTCTTCTCTGTAATTATGGATTTGTATTTTTCCTCTTAGCAATTGCTTATTTTTGCTTTAAATACTTTGGGATTATTCATTAAGTGCATACAAATATAAAAGCAATTTCCTTCCTGGTGAAATAAACTTTTTTTTTTTTTTTTTTTTTTTGAGACGGAGCCTCAAGCTATCCCCCTGGGTAGAGTGCCATGGCATCACAGCTCATAGCAACCTCCAACTCCTGGGCTCAAGCGAGTCTCCCACCTCCGCCTCCCAAGTAGCTGGGACC
>CAUYQV010157453.1:0-31278 GCA_963574575.1 Galagoides demidoff | reverse complement strand
GTGGGTGGGGACTCCTCAGAGTTCAATGTTGCAGGTGGGGAATATATACAGATTTATACAGTTTTCCAGTTTTGTGCCTGGCTGGAGGGTGCAGTGGCACGCCAGCAGGGGTAGGAGGTCCAGTTTTTAGGGGGTTTCTCCTGTGGGATAGAGTGGGAGGAAGTTTGAACTCTGCTTGCTTGTTTGCATGGAGTAAACTGCGAGCCCTTGTTGCAGGGGAGGGGACTCCCGTCCGCTTGGTGGTGGATTCTGTATTTTTTGGTTGTCTTTTTGGGGTCGCAGCTCGCCTCAGGAAGGTTGAAGTGTGCTCCTCAATCTTCTCTCTTGGCTCTGCTCCAAACCATCAGCTAATTATCTAAACTTCTGTCCTTTCAGCCTCCTTCTGGACTGGAGCTTCTGTAAAGAGCTGGCTGCAGTCCGCCATCTTGGCTCCGCCCTGGATATTTTTATTTGTTAATTCAAAAATAAATTAAAAAGTAGAAAGAAGTAAAAGCCCTCACAGTAGATAATCTGATCTCCTGCCAGTCTTCCCTGCAGCTCTACTCACACCTGTGCCCTCACCTCTGGCACTCGTGTCCCGTGTTCTGCGGCCTGTCCCCTTCTGAGGGATTTTATCCCTTCTATGAGCCGCTGTCTCTTCTGTGTCATCAATTTCTTCTCTCCTGTGGGACCAGAGTGCATCAGTCTACAAAAAGCACTAGTGTTTCTGCCTTTGAGAAGATCCTCTTTCATCTCCTGACCCCACGTTTCCCTCACAATCCCACATTGTTTCTGATCTGAGTTTTATATAAGACTTGGGGAACCAGTTGTCTAAATCTGGCCTGCCTGCCTCTTCACTCCCTGTTTCCTCTTCAAGTCATCGCTTTATTTCTTTACTACTCCACTGAAAACTGCTCTGAGGTTGCTCTGTACCTGTAAGGGTGTGGCCGGAGGGGTTTGGAGAGAATCACATGACCCTGCTGAGGTGCCTAACATCACACTTCCGCTTACTCACTCCTAGGTGGCCCTTAACGGCACAGAATCTGTGTGCCATTTTTCTCCTTTCTCCACCCTCCTAGTGTTCTGAGTATTTCTACTTTCTCTCCTCTCTTTGAACCTTCATACCTTCACACTCTTGATGGCCTTGCTTCCCATTTTACCTTCCAGTTTTGCAGAAGACTGAAATAATGTACAGAGACATCCGTGAGTGTGCACTGTGAATCACTTGAATCTGTGTCCAGGCTTCCGTCCTGTTAGCTCTGGCATCTGTGGGCTGGCTGGGGTCAGCCTGTTCACTTGGGCACCCGATCCTAGTTCTCTTGCCTGCTCATTGACGTGGTCAGGACATTCTGCCCTCTGATATCTAACCATCAATGTTTCTTTCTCTGCTAGATTATTCCCAGCAGCCTACAAATCCACAGAACTTCTCTGATGGACAGTAACAGCAACAGCGAGAACCTTCCTTGGTTCACTGCTCCAGCTACGCCTCCATTTCTCTTCTTCCTTTTGTATCAATTTGCTTTGAAAGAGTCAGCTACACTTGATGTCTCCAGTTTTGTTTTTCCCATTCTGTCTTCAATCCACATAGCAGTCAGGATTTACCCTCCAACATTCTGAGAAACCATCCTTATTGAGACCAGTGATTGGATTCTGCGTTATTAAACCCAGACGTACTCGTATCGACCATGGTTGCCTCCTGGAAATACTTGCTTCATCTGGCCGCAACACCTCCCCCTGGCCTGGCCTCCCTCCCTGGAAGCCCCCTTCCCTCATTCTTCCTTCTTTCACCAATCCTGGAGACTGGGGGGGTCCAAAGCATAGGGACCTTATCCCTTGTCTTTCTACACTTGTTCCTTGGTGGTATCATCCAGTCTCATAGCTTCAAATTCTATGTTACATGCTCTTACTACTTCTAATTTTTTTTATTTTTATTTTTGAGACAGAGTTTCACTCCGTTGCTCTGGGTAGAGTGCCAGGCATCATAGCTCACAGTAGCCTCAAACTCTTAGGTTCAAGCCATCCTCCTGCCTTATCCTCCCGAGTAGCTGGGACTACAGGCACCCACAACACCTGGATATTGCTTTCTATTTTTAGTAGGAAGGGGGTCTCTTTTTTGCTCAGCTGGTCTCAAACTCCTGAGCTCAAGTAATCCACCTGCCTGGGCCTCCCAAGAGTGCTGGGATATGGGGCAGAGTGCTGGGTGAACCACCACATCAGCCTTGATTACCTCTGATTTCCTGTTTTACCCTGGACCTCTTTCCTGAACTCATTGTGTTAAATGCCTATCCACCTTTTCTATAGGGACGTTTAATAAACACATCAAACTTCATAAGTCCAAATAAGTCCTCTTCATTTTCCCTACTGAAACCTGTTTTTCCTGCAGACCTGAGTCTTCCTGGTCTCAATAAATGACAACTCCATTCTTCATGCTTCTCAGACTAAAACCTTTGAAGTCATCTTTGACTTCTTTCTCTTTCTCATATCCTATGTCCAATGTGTCAACAAATTCTGGACATTTCCGAAATATTTCCAGAGTCCACCCACTTTTATTAATCACACAGTTAATGTTCTGGCCAAGTCAACACTTATTTACTGCCTAGATCACCCTTATCTCTTTCCAACAGGTAAAGTCAGCACTTACTGCCTAGATCACCCTCATCTCTTTCCAACAGGTCAAGTCAGCACTTACTGCCTAGATCACCCTCAGCTCTTCCTAACAGGTCGAGTCAGCACTTACTGCCTAGATCACCCTCATCTCTTCCCGACAGGTCCCTCTGCTTCTTTTCTTGCCTCCCTGTCATCTGTTCTTGACACAGCAGCCAGAATAATCCATATAAAGCATAAGTCAGATCATGTGAATCCTCTGCTCAAAACCGTTCAAAATCTTTCCATCTGGTTGAGAGTAAGAGTCAAAGTTCCCACTGCAACCAGGAGGCCCTCCTCTCCCAGGCTGCCTGCTCCCTTCTCCCTCCTGACCCCCCAGATGCTCTCTCTGTCCCCCCAGGTGCTCCCTCCTGTGTCTCCAGATGGTGCCTCCTATCTCCCTGGTGCTCTCTCCTGTCCCCCCAGATGCTCCCTCCTGTCCCCTCTGGCTCCCCCACTCTGGCCTCCTTGCTGTTCCTTCCATGCAGAGCACATTTTGCCCCAGGGTCTTTTCAGTGACCTTCCCCCTGCCTGGGATGCTCTCCCTAGAGAGCTGCATGGCCCATCCCCCACTTGAGGGTTTTACAGAAATGTCAACTTTTGTTTAGGTTTTCTCTGACCAAGCTGTCTGAAATCACTCCCCCATTTCACACACAGCTTCCTCTCTCCTCTCTCAGCTTTATCTGTCACCATGGCACTTACCACATACTACCTATTATATTTCTTTATCTCATGGTCGGCCTTGCCCACTGGAAAGAAATCTTCACAGGACAGAATTTTTTCACTATTTCATTCACCATGATATCTTCAGCTCTTAGAGCAGTGCCCAGCACTAAATAGATAGTTGCTGGAAGAATGAATGAATTCTGTTAAATACTCTTAATAGTTTGCATAAGGTAGGGACAGAGAACATCAAAAGCTTGAGCCACATGGGTGCCGGCACTGAGAAGGCACTGGGTTTCACTTCATTCTCCTAACTCCTCACCTTTTATCAGTAAGACTTTGGGAAACTGACATCCTTATGTCTCAATTTCCAACTACAAACAGGGAACCAGAAAGTACCCACCCTCCACTATTAGCACAAAAGGCTGATACTTGTGAAGTGCTCAGAGCAATGCCTTGGACAATGGACCACGCTCCTGACGTTGTCAGTCATCACCTTTGTTGAACTAGCCATTATTACCGCAGCACTCTCCCCGGCTTCCGTGAGACGTCCTGCCTCTGTGTGCCCCCTCCCTCTCAACCTGCTCCTCCTCTGTCTTGCTGCCTCTTCCTCTTTGATCCCTGAACAGCACTAGAATGGCTCCAGAGCTCCATGCCAGGTGCTCTCCTTCCTGTAGTGCTCATTCCCTAGATGGTTCCATCTGCTGCCCAACCTCTATCCCCACTTCTGTTGGTGACTTTCAGATTGCATCTCCATTCCAGACCTCTCTCCCTTCACTTTAGTACTTCCTACTGCTTTCTTGGTCTTACTGCTTGGGCGTTTTATAATCATATGTTTAAATTAACATGTCTCTGGTTGTTTTTTAAAATGACCATAAATTCAGGCTAGGTGAGCACTCTGGGAGGCCAAGGCGGGTGGATTGCCTGAGACCAGTCTGAACCAGAGTGAGACCTTGTCTCTAGAAAAAGCCATTGTTGTGGTGGGCACCTGTAGTCCCAGCTACCTGGGAGGCTGAAGCAAGAGAATAGCTTGAGCCTGAGTTTAAGTTTGCTGTGAGCTGTGACACCATGACACTCTATTGAGGGTGACAAAGTAAGACTGTCTCAAAAAAAAAAAGGTCATAAAGTCTTTGATATTCTTTCTTTTCTTTGAGTGTGGGCTGGACTTAGTGACTCACTTCTAAAGGATAGAATACGATGAAAGGGATGATGTGTAACTTCCAAGACCAGGTAGAAAGGCATTTTGGCTTCTTTCTTTTAGATCCTGTGCATGTTTGGTAGTGGGTAGCACGTTTCCACTTAGTGACAGAGCAAGGCACGTGCAGGGTCAGTGTGTTACTCTGACTTCTATGCAAAGGAATGTAGAGAGAGGTGTTTCCACTTGGAGGAAAGTCAGCCTACTTGGTCTTACTGAACAGACTCTGAACTTCTTCATGCACACACACATCATAAGCTTCCTGGAGAGAAAGGTGCGATGCGGAATGCCAGACACGCCACAGCTGCCAGAATACACTTCTTTGATTTTCTGATGGCATCAGTGTGTCAGCTTGAGCCAAGATTCCAGGACTTACTCAACAGGAAAAACAGACACTGGCTTTTGGTAATTCCTTGGCTCGGATATAGATCCATGATGCCACGGGAATGGGGTCTTATTTTTCTCCCTAAATTAGTGATCGATTGTCCTTCGCTAAAATATATTGATCTAATGAAAGAGAAATAGAAATTGATCCAGAATCCAACTTAGCTGTTTATGAGTCCCTTGACAAATGTGAAAAATCAATTTATGTATAATTAAAAAAGAATGTTAATAAATTAATATTATTGAAAATTGAAAAATAGAATCCTACTAACCAAGTTTCATTTTGAGATTTTTGTTTTTGTTTGGTTAAACAAACTTTTAAATCTTCTCTGCCTAGAGGTAGAAGGAAAAATTTACTTTTCCTGTCTCATACAAAAGAATGTGCCTGGGCTCTCTGAGCCTCCCAGCAGAGGATCCAGGGAAGGACCCTTTGTCTTAGATTCCAGGCCTTCCCTTCCACAATCCCCCACTTCACCTTGAGGCAACTCTGTCCTCCCTCTTAGGCCTTCTGCACCCTCTCCCTTCCTCTTCTTCCTCCCCAGCCAGACTTGCCATTGAATAAACAAATGCACCTTGAAGTATTATTTATTGATTATGCTTAATGTAATGTTTTTAGGTATTTTGCATTTTATCAGAAAACACATCCTCTTTGCACTTAAAATCATGAAAATAAAATTCTACTTGTGACATTTTCTTCCTCAGCTTCTTCACGGGTAAGTGGGAAAGTGTTTCTCTGGACTAATCTCATGAATAAGTCCCCTGGATGTTACGGCATGTAGGAAGTACAGCAGCTTTGGAGCAAACAGATTTGGGTTGATCTTCAGTTCTTCCAATTACTCATGAAGTGACCCTATGTGGGCTACTGAGCATCGCAGAATCTCAGTTACAGTGGGAACTGTACTGTCTGTTCCATGTGGCTCTGGAGAGCCTTAGGAACACAGAGACCTACAGGCACAGATCCTGACACATAGCTGGTATTGAGATGCATCTCCCGCCCCCATATTTCCTCATAATATCAGACATAGATTCACAGCATTTCTCACAGCCCCTTCCAAGCCTTTCCTGGTTACCTAGAGCTCACTAGGAAGAAGCTGGGTTGACATTAGACCAACATCTGCAGCAGGCAAGAGGCTGGGCGAAGCTCTGGGTGGAGCTATGGTTCTGGAAGGACTTATTTTGAGAGGTGCAGTTGATCCTGGGGCAGCTGTCAGCAACTGGGACTTTCCCCTGCTCTATAAAAGTAGAGCTGGGAGGGCCCCATTGGATAACAAAGACATGTTGGTGAGTAATTAGATAGAAGGCTCAGGGATCCCATCAAGAACTTGTACGAAAAATCTCCGGTGTTTCCTGTGGAAGACACAGAGGTGCATCCTAGAACTCAATATTTCAGATAACTGACCATTTTACCTTAGGGTCTTTCAGTTATCTATAGCTGTATGGCAAACTTGGTGGGATTTTATCATGCTCTTTTATTCTGTGAGTCAGGAGTATAGCCAGGGCACAGCAAGGATGGTTTGTCTGTGCTTCACGAAGTTTGAGCCTCAGCTGGGAAGACTGCAATGGCTGGTGTGACTTGGGCAGCTGGGGCAGAATCATCTAGAGAATTCTTCCTTAGCACTCTTGGAATGTGGGCTGGGTTCAGCCAGACCATTGACTACAGCGCCTCCACACAGCCTCTTCATGACCTCTGAGTCTCCCAGGGGAACAAATTAGGAGTTAGCATTTCTTCCAGAAGGACGAGGCAGAAGCTGCATGGCTTTTTGTGACTTGCATGGAAGGATAACAGGGCATGGCCCTTAGAAAAAGGTAATTGGTTCAGTGTGGCCACCTTTCCATGTATGGCTGGCTAAGTGCTGAACAAGGGTCGAGGAGTGTGACGAGGCCAGATCCAGACTCACTCCACAGGCCTTACTGAGGAGCTTGAACAAGTTTCACAATAACAGTCATTGGAGAATGTTGAATTTGAGAGTATTTTAGAAATACTCTCATGGCAGCATGAAAGAAGTTTATTTAAGGAGGCTGGCCTGGATGAATAAAAACTAAATACAATTAAAATACTTAAAGAAAAAAGGGTGAAGGACCTGAACTTTTCCATTTGCAGCAAGAATTGACAGGTAGGGACAGCTCCAAGTATTATTAGAAAGTAGAACTAATAGGGCAAAGTGACTTCTCATGGAGAAGACTGGTTTCCTAGGTTTCCGTCTTGCTGCTAGGGTAGATAGTAATGCTATGTGAAGAGAATGAGAATATCAGAAATGGAACAGGTTTGTGCAAAAGCTGAGCTCAGTTTTAGATGCTTTCAGTTTGAGCCACTTCATGGGCTCTTAGTGGAAGGTATTCAGGAGTTGGGTTTATGAGTCAGGAACTCAAGAAAGACCTGGCTAGGCAAAGTAGAATCTAGAGTTATCATCAGGTAGAAGATACCAAAAGATTCAACTAGGTTGCGTAGGAAGAATGTTTCAAAGAGAAGAGGGAGTAAGTAGACCCTCCTAGAGCACTAACATTTTGGCAGCAGACAAAGGGACAAGTGATGTGGCAACACACTGATAAGTATTTACAAAGGAAGGACAAGTGTGATAAGAAATTAATGTCATAGAAGTTGCAAGAAGACATTCAGGAAAGAATTCAAGAAGAAATCCAAGAAAGAACGGTCGGCAGCATTAATGCCACAGAGAGGACAAGCCCAGAAGAGAGTAAGAAGCAGCCTCTTCAGGTAATGAGGCGCCCCTCAGAGGTGAAGGGCTCAGTTCCTTGGGTGGATAAAAGCAAGGCCGAGACTCTGACCTAGGAGATGCCTGTGAAAGGTACAAGTTACCAAACAGAGACTTAGAAGCAAGGCCAGGTAAAGTGCCCTGCAATAGAAGTTGGCAGGAGAGAAGGTGTGAGCGTGTTTACCGAACAAGTGCTCAAGGTTGGGGGTCAGTGAACAGCTAGGGGAACTGATGCCAAGCTCTACACTTGCTGAAGTATTTCCTGTCCTGTGAGTTTAGAATAGGACCAAACCTACAGTTGATAGTCTTTTCTACTTAAATCATTTCTTTGCATCTTTGGTTGGATGACTCAAATAAGGTAAAGTAACAAGGGAAAAACATCAGAAGGATATCAGTATATTTCAAATAATTAGCAAGGCGATCAATCAAATCACAGAAACAATAGTCTACACTTGAGCATCAGGGAAACAGAAGCTAGAGAGTCAAGCCTTGCTTGGGATCTTCTCTCCCAATTTCATCTCTTCTTTTCCACACATTAACTTCATTCTCTCTACATAGACCACGTTCTCACCAACAACACCCAGGTTTTAGAGCTTGTAGCTATATGCATTAGAGAGGACCAGTTTGGAAAATATTTTGGCAGTAGACTTGATTGGGTCTAGTGCCCACCTGTGGCTGAAGACTGACCAAGAATTACATTTCAGGAGTGAGGGCAGTGGGGAGACCCACAGTCGGGGAAGGTGTGGGAAGAGCTGGGCATTTGAAGCCCAGGCTACAGTTCAACTCCACAGAGGACTTACTATTTTGGAAGCCTGGGCTTTCCTCTGCTCTGGAGGCTTATTGGTAGTGTGACCAGATGGCTTCGCTTGCCTGGACAGTCCCTTTTTACAACTGTTGCCCTGTCACAATTATTAATTATAAGCACCCTTTTCACTTTCAAAAACGTTCTGATTTGGAAGATAAATTATTTCTTGGTCTTATTTATTGGCGTGTGACTCTGAACTGCCCAAAGCTCTGGAAAAAAAAGGTGGTAAAAATGACAGATTATGAGCTATAGGGTAGGTCATTCCTCATGGGGCAATTGAGAACCAGAACATAACAATAGGCAACAGTAAATGCTGAATTAAGAATAGAATGTCATAAATTTTTTTCTCAGGCGTGGTAGCTCACACCTGTAATCTTAGCAATCTGGGAGGCCAAGACAGTAAATTGCTTGAGCTCTGGAGCGCGAGACCAGTCTGAGCCAGAGTGAGACCACATCTTCACTAAAAATAGATTTAAAAACTTTCCCTTCCAAACTTTTATAAATTTATACTATATATTTTCCTAGTTCTACATAATATTATAGAGTATTTTAAATTCGCATCAAAAATCTCATGGCTAAAAGGAAATTTTGAAGATTTTTTTAGGTTAAACCGCTTCCAATCAGATGGTAAACCTGTGAGCACACATCTGTGTGTCTCGTAGTGAGTTCTGGAGACCCAGGAGCTGGGCAGCCACCTTCGGTCAGGACATCGGCCAGCACTTGAACACCACTGACACCAGAGCCCCTGGCTGTGAGGAGCAGCTTCCGCTCTCTGCTTCAGAAAGTCCTTCTCAAGTGAGCAGAGAGACCTGCTCCTCTGTCCCTGCTCTCTGCTTCCCAGGCCCTCCCTCCCTCCTCCTGGCCACAGAGCCCTAGTCCCATCTGACATGCTTTCTGGGTCCTTTGCTGTCCCAGTCACATCTGGACACATTCAGTTTGCGTGAAGACCTTGCTGTGATTTGGGTGTTTGCACCTGAGCTCATGTTGAAACATCACCCCCACGTGGCAGCAGTGAGAGGTGATTGGGTCATAAGGGCTCGACCTGCATGGATGGGTTAATCCATGGATTAGTGGTGATCCTGGGAAGAGAACTGGTGCCTTTATAAGAAGAGGAAGAGAGGCCTGAGCTGGCGCCTGGCCCACCCAGCCCTGGCCTGTGATGCCCTGCACCACCTGGGGATACCACAGCCTCCTCACCAGCAAGGCGGCTCTCCCAAGTGTGCCTCTTGACTTTGAACTTCCCAGCTCCACAGCTCTAAGAAATACACTTCATTTCCTTATAAATGATCCAGTTTCCTGTGTCCTGTTGTAAGCAACAGATAATAGACTAAGGCAGACTTCTAAGGGTTCCAGGGTATGTTCTGACCACAATTTCAAAAAAGTAGTAATCTCCCATCCCTCCTTCAGTAACATGCTTCTATTAATACTAAGCTTATGTTGATCAGATGTTTTAGCCACGTCACACTATTGACTCACATGTAATTTCTAACTGATTTTTTTTCTTTGCAGTTTTTGGCCAGTGCTGGGTTTGAACCCACCACCTCCGGCATATGGGACTGGTGCCCTACCGTTTTGAGTCACAGGTGCTGCCCTCTAACTGATTATTTTTAATTAGATGCAGCCTCAGTATTTGCAATCTGAATGGAAAGAGAAGCAGAGTTTTTTATATGCTCCCTAAGCCAGGCCTCCTCCGACCCTTCACAGGCACACGCTGAACTGAATTGCACTGGAGCCAGGGATTTGTCCTTGTTAAATGTCACGACATCACACACAACATGCTTTCAAGAGCTTCAGAGCTTTCACGTCGTAACTTTGCTATCCAGAGCCGTCTTTGACTCCCCCTTCCTGTCATTGTTCACGTCTCTAAGGGGGGAAGAACACTTGGGTGAAAGTGTCCATCACTAGATGTGTGCCACAGCCCCTTAGAAAACAGTTTCCTGGGTGGCAGTAATGGAGAAGCACAAAACTTCACATCCTACCAAAAAGAAACGGTTTTGAAAAAATTGAGACTGTTCCACCCTGAATGAGCTGCTTTCCAATGTGTTTCCTGATCACTGTTAGGTGCAGACAGACAGGAAATCCAGGTGTCAAGGACATCTTACTGGGAATTCCTGCCTTGGGTGGGACTTGTGGCCAGATTATCTCTGAAGATATTTTCAGCTTGTAGATTCCATGCACAGCACACACTTAACTGTTAACAGCCTGCATTGGGTTTGTTTTCTCATTCCTTAGCTTCCCTAAAGACAGAACAATGAAAACAATGTAGACTAGTTATAATATAATTTCCCACACTGAGTATATATGGTGTTTAGGTTATGTATGTGTGGAAAATTTAAATCACTAATGTTTCAGATATGTTTCATTTAAAGTAGGGACTAGGCTCGGTGCCCATGGCTCAGCAGCTAGGGCGCCAGCCACGTATACCCAGGCTGGTGGGTTCGAACCCAACCTGGGGCCTGCCAAACAACAATAGCAACTACAACAAAAAAAATAGTCAGGCATGTGGCAGGTGCCTGAATCCCAGCTACATGGGTGGGTGAGGCAAGACAATCCCTTAAACCCAAGAGTTTGAGGTAGTGTGAGCTGTGATGCCACAGCACTCTACTGAGGGTAACATAATGAGACTCTGTCTCAATAAATAAATAAATAAAGTAGGGGCTAACTTTTATTTTAATAAGAAAAAGTGAAGGGTTAATGATTATTTGTTGTCAAGTACACACCATTAATGACCCCAGTGAGCTTATGAGCAGTCATTTGCTGGTAACTGCACAACTGGTCTTGCTTCTCACCAGATTTACTCATCTGTCTGTAAACTCCTACCCACCAATTCGTCTGCATCAGCTCCAATTCTGACTCTTATCAAGTGACTGGTAATTGTGTAACTGCCTCAGTCGGTTGCAGGTCGAAACCTACATTGGTACTGGTCTAGGAAACTGCTCTGAAGCTAGAAGGGAAAAGGAAGCCACAGTGTCAGAGCCCCCTAAGGAAAGCGCCAATTCAGATTCATCATTCATTGCCAGCTTCCATACAGAATGGAGAGCTTTTCCAGATGAACTTACCTTTGGTTGAGTATAACTTCTGCGGCTCCTAGTAGATTATTAGGACGGTCTGGCTACCTTTCAGATGCAATACTGGATTCCTATGTTATCACTTAGGGAAAGACATTCAAGAAATTCTAGATAGGTGATAAATAAATAAATCAGAGGTAATAATTGAATTGAAGGAAAGAATAAATGGCTCTTTGGAGATCTTACTGCTGGGGGCAATATAATAATAGCATTATTATGTGTGTGTGTTTATTTTTTAATTAAGTACATAGCTTTCCTATCCAGAGAATAGTAACTAGCTGAACTTGAAAGATAATGGTTCACTTTGTTTAATTGGGGTTAAATAAGCTCTCTAGCTGTAATTTTATTTTGTAGTAATGGAATCCCATTTTGCACAACCAGTTTGAGGCACACCCAACACAACTCTGATCTCCAGTTCGTGCTGTTCCCACTGTCACTGAGGCAGTGCGGCCACTCTAGTTTGATGTTCGGAAGCAGCATCTGTCTGTTGGAACCACTTCCATTCTCGCGGGGGCCTCTCTGACACTCGGAGTGCTCCTCATGGGCAGCAGGGTCTCAGCAAGAGCTCCAGAAATTCCCTGTGGACAAATTTTACCATGGTATTGTAATGATTCAGGATTTATCAGCACTTTACTAATATGTAGGAAATATTTTCTTTTCACAAAGACTGTGAAAATTCAAGGGTTTGTTCCAGAATAATTTGGAGTTTTCTCTCTGTTGGCATTTTACACACTGAGGTCGAGCTTGTTAGTAAATTAAAGCTCTTGGAAGAGGAATTTCATTTCTTACTGGCAGCCAATAGAAATTCAGTGTATCCTAGAAGGTAAGACAATCATCTCCTTGGTGACAGTTTATGTTCTTATTGTTCCTATGAGGTCTGTAGGTTATAGCTGGAATTTAAGTGGAAAGCATAGAACGCATTTAACACGTCAGCAGACATGCAAACCAGCAGCTATGAGTGACACTGATTTCTTTCTGTGTCCTGACACCCAGCAGTGTATCAGTGACATAGTCACTGTGACCATGTGCAGCTCTGCCGGGCAGTGGCATCTCCAGCCACAGGCTGTCTGTCTGGGTCTGAGTTGTCTCTAGCACTTCTCATGTTCCACGGCAACAAAGTCAGGTGTTTACCAGTATTTCCTCTGGGCCTGGGTGTGGTATTTTGTAAATTGATTTTTATCCACATAACACATCAGGGCTAAGCCATGGAGAAGAGCTGAGTTAGAATAAGCAGTGAGCATTGGTGTGGATGTGGTCTTTGCTCAGGAAAGTGAAGGGGGGGCTTTGGTAGGAAGGAGGGATGATCTGGCCTTGGTAGTGTCTTCTGTTCAGAGTGTGGTTAATTTGGAAGAACAGGGAGGTTTTCAGCTTTAGGTGGTTTCTTAATGGAAGCCTTTTTTGAATAGAAAATATTACAGTTTGTGGATACAAACTTCAAAAGGGTATGAACAACCAATGCTTAACTTACTGTGAAGGGTAAGACCTTTATAGTTTAGAATCAGCAAACTTGTAAAATAAAAAAGAAAGGAAATCTTGGCCTTTTTATAGAATAGTTCTTCTTTAGCTAATATTTCTTTTCTTTTCTTTTTTTTTTTTTCAGTTTTAGGCCAAGGCTGGGTTTAGAACCCACCACCTCCAGCATATAGGGCCGGTGCCCTGCCTTTGAGCCACAGGTGTCACCCTTCTAGCTAATATTTCTGTAGAGAGTTTGAGTGAGCTATCACTTTTCTATAGGTGACAATTTTCCCTGTGCTGTCTGAAAGACACATCTCATCTCTAAGACCTATCGCATTTTTTGAGATTAGGGTACTCATGACCTTCCAAATGTCATACCAGATCTACCCCCTTCTGGCCTGTCTCCTGCCCTCCTCTTGCCTTCTTCTGGATATTTAAAACCAGCTGTTCGCCCACCTTCAGAACCATGTGGACGTGCCCCACCTGAGGCACTGGGTCCCCAGCAGATTTGCTCACACTTTCAGTGTGGCCCAGACATTACAGTTGGGATCCAGTAGCTTTTCCTCTTGCACTATTGTCAGTAAATATTTCTGAGCACCCACCCCTAAAATAGATTGTTATTTTTAAACTGTGTCAACATGCTACTATAATAGTGCATTTTATACAGATGCAAGTTAAAATGATAATAATAAAAATCAGCATAATTGGAAAATCTGTTTTCTTTTATGCTCCAGCAGATCATCTCGCACGTTCCCTGGGAGGGTCGACCTCGCTTTGAGGGTCACTGCACTGTAGTCTGGCACCTGTGACCACGTCCTCTGACCAGACTGCACTGTGTGAAGAGCAGTGTGTGGCTAATTCAGCTCCACATGCGGGAAAGTCATCGTAGCATTTTGGACATGATTAAAGTTTAATGTGCCTGTTTTGAATGCATTAATAAATCCCTACCTCTGTATCTCTTCTTTCAAAAATAATTTTCTCTCTCTTTCTTTTTCATGTGGCCAAAGTTTATGTGTCATCCAAAGCCAAGATCTTCATCCTCCATGAATCCTTTCCTGTCACTCTAAATCTCACGCTCTCTTTCTTCTCACCTATAGAAATCAGGGATTTGCTGCTGGCTGGACATGTCCCCCTCACAGTCTGATGCCACATCTCAGGGGACAAGTTTCCTGCATGCACAAATCTTCCCAGACCGACTGCAAGCCCTTCTTTCTTTCTTTGGCTCTACCTGTTGCTACTTTACTCTCACCACATTTAAAACTCTCTACTCCCACAGCTGCCCTTTGGACTGAATGTTATCATAACAGTGTTTGGCATTTTGTTTTCTCATGGATGTTTAAAACCATCTGTTCATCCTCCAGTGCTCCCCACTATTACTCTCAAAAATATTTGTCATAAATTGGAAAGGAAATTAAAAAAATTTAATTCTTAAAAATAATTTAATTACTTAACTGCACATAAAATTGAGATTCTGTGGTTACAGAATTAGGGGGCCTTAGGCTCCTTGAGACATAATCAGGCATAGTTTAGATTATCCTGACAGACCAAGTCAACACTTTGGAGCCCGACCAAAGAATGAACGTGCCTGGTCTGTTTTAGAGCAATCACTCTCACTTCCGGCATTCGTGTGTTCTGGTTGACATCTAAATTCTTAAGTTTTGAAAACCTCCAACACCCAGAGACTCTGGTGTTTCCTTTGATCAGTCTCTTGGATTTGGGCTCTCAGCACGTGTGATGTATAGATTAGAAATTCAAGAGCTTTGGACGTTGGCAGCCAAACCAAAGGAGACAGAGTTCATATAAATAAGACTTCAGCACAGTCTTCAACAACAAGGATCATTGCATGAGTCCATGAGCCTGGTAATGAGTTCTGGATTTAATTCAGCTGTGCTTTCTGCAGTTCTGTTCATGCTCAGATAGTTCTGTTCAAGCTCTCCAAAGCTTAAGAGGACTTCGACATGTGGACCCTCTTTTTCACTTTTACCGTAAGGAGTTATTTCACCATCAATCTGACTTGAGAAACTATAAGTACAAAACTTTACACCGTATTCTCTCCTGTATCCTATAAAAGTTTGGAATAATTCTGTAATTAAATTACACTTTAAGTGATAATACTTCTGGATTTTACCCTCAAATTATCAATCGCCCTATAAGGGAGGCATCTTCTAGCTTCTTAAACATATTCCCAGCTTCTTAGAGCCCAGAAATTATTACCGTTTTACCATCATGTTGTAAAATTTTATGGTTTCTTTCTATCAAATACCTAGTAGCAATTTTTATTCTGTATAGATTGTGCTTAATAAATGCTTACTGGACAACGCAGAATAGAAAATAAATGTGTTTATTGGTGAGAGAATGAGATTCATGTTCTACTAAATATTCCATTTTCCCCCTAGATTATATCTTGGCAGAGCTTATTAATATATTCCATCTGTTTCTAAAAAGATCTAAGGATTTGGGCTTTCTTTTTACCCTCACAATCACCCTAAAAGGGAGGTGGGGCAGTTCTTTTGGGGGGGGCAGAAGCTCATCTTTAGACTTAAGGAATTAATGGGGGGGGGACACTAAGCCCTGCTCAGGGTTTCTGGACTTCTAGGGACAGGCTCAGCTACTGCAGATACCAAGGAAACACAAGTCGAGGGGGATGGGGGGGGCAGAAGACTTGGTCTTGAACTTGAGGATGGGGAAATGGTGATCTTCAGAAGAAAGCTGTCTGTGAGGGTGGTTAGGGTAGCCCTACCCCGGGGCCTATCTCCATGGAATGAAACGGTCCCTCCCCTCCATGCTGAGTAAACCATGCTTGGCCCAGTGTCCCCTGTCCACCCCATCTGTGAGAGACTATGTCCTTGTCTTCTTGCCCCTTTCAAAGGTCCAGGACCTGGTCTTGGGTGAGCCTCTGGAAGAAGATTTTGCCCAACTCATAGGTGCTGATCATGATGGCACAGAAGAGGGTAGCCTGCTAAAGCCTGCAGAGTCCCAGGTGCCTGACTCAGCCTGGATCCTTCTCTGCAGCTGACAGGTGCTGGATGAGGCCACGTGCAGGGACGTTTCTCTCCCAGCTACCCTGCTCCCAGTGCAGCCTAGTGCTGGGTCTTCGTCACCTCGAAGGGTAAAGTCAGCACCGCCACTAGGGGGATGACACGCATGGTGCCGGCAGCTTTATGCCATAAGCTCCGGGGGCTGATAACTGTTGCACTGCGCAGGCAGGTGAGTGCGCCAGCCACTGTGGGCACGTAGAGGTCAGAGATCAGGGCTTGAACACATCGGAACTAGGCCTTGAGTTGGTCGTAGGCAGTGAAGTAGATGGTAGTAGCTGGCACCCTCATCTCAGGGTGGCTGGGAGGCTGCTCCAGAGGGTCCTCATGCTCCCCAATTTTCATGAAGGCATCCACGGTGCCAATGAAGGGTGCATGGTCCTGAAACCAGGTGACACAGCGAGCACCATCTGAGCACAGGCACAGGACTCCAGGACACCATGGGAGTCCAGGAGTCACTCCCATTCAGCATAGGAGAAACTCAGAGTCCAGAAGATGTCAGCTCACTGGCCTCTAAGGGATGCTGAGACTGCCAGCTCGCCATCACCACATCCAGGAGCATCATGAAGAGGGAGATGACCACAGCCCCAGTGTCTGAGGCCACTATTTGTTGGAGGGGGCTGATGCCCTCAGCCACCTTGTAGCTTATACCATGGCTCCAGGCTGGTGCACATGTGCGCAGCGCCCTGGGCCTTGTTGGCCCACAGCCGCTCCATGGCCGGAGCAGAGTCCATGTGAGCTCAGTGGGTCAGGTCTAATCAGTAATTAGAGGACAAAACTGGACCCAGATAGGTTTGCAGATTCTTTCTCTAAGAGCTGTGCACACACCAGACAGAAGAGTGAAAGAGAAGAAAGTCAGTGAGATGTGCTGATGCCGTTCATAGCCCAGGGAAGGGAAAGCCAGCTTCTCAGCCTGGGCAGCAGCGGTCTGGACTGGGCCATTTCCCAGGGATCTGCTCTCTGCCTGGTCTCCACCCATAGATGCCGGCAGCAGTTTCCCCTCCCTTGATTCATGACTTTCAAAAATGTCTCAGACATTGCCAGATGTCTGGGGAGCAAACTCGGTCTTTCATTGAGAACTACTGAGTTAAAGAGAGTCACACAGAGTTCAGAATTATCCAGCAAAGGACACAGCCAGAGTCAGTAATTGGATTGTTCATCAATATTTATTGAGTTTCTGTTGTATGCGTAGGTGATCAATCACAGGGTGCTAAAGGAGGCACAAAGATTAACAGGACATGAACTGTGCCAGTGTGGTAATAAAGGAAAATGTCATTTGGAGAATTGTGACAGGTGTTTATGGAAAGCCTATGGAATGCACAGCACTAAACTGGTTATGTTCCCACTAAGGTGAGCCCCAAATGGAAATAAGGTGCAGAGAGAAAACAAACTACAAGGAAACTTCCTTGCACAAAGCGTTTTCAAACTAATTGGGGAAGACAAAGGGAAAGAAGGAAAGAGCCAGAACGGAAAGACTAACCTCGGGTACAAAACTGAATGCAGCTGCTTTTAACAAGGCATAGTAAAATGTCGACTGTGATCATGAAAATTAGTACAAAGGAATTTTCAAAAGCAGGGCTAGACAAGTGGGAGAGAGTCTGGAGCATATGGGAGGAGAAGCAGGCTGTGGGGAAGAAACTCTGCACTGAAAGAGCAAAGTCAAGGGGTGCTCAGATGAAGTCCTCTGGATTTTCTCAAATTTACTATACATCTCCACGATGTTTCATTCTATCTTATCTGCATTTCTGATGACCCTGAATCTATCCGTTGTTTAGCATCGTGATTTTCCTTCCTCTACTGGCCTTAATATTTTTCAATTCATCTTGAACTTAATTTTTCCTTACAATAAAAGCAGCATAGAAAATTTAGAGAGTCACTTTACAATCGGCTGCCATCCAAGACATTGCAGGACCTGAGAGCTCTCAGGATGGTTGTTTGAGCTGGAGTGGGGATAGAAAGAGTAGGAGGGAGGCTGGTGGTACTCAGAACAGTGCAGTGTTAGATATACCGTCCTAAGCTTTCCTACAATACAGCCTCCAACAAAACTAGGCTGGCCCAAACCCCTGGTAACAGAATTGTTTACCTTTATACCAAAAGGTTTGGGGAAGGACCAAAGTCTGCATGGGGCTGTGCTCAGGCAGACTTCAAGGGGTTAGGGCGGTGAGACCTGAAGTTCTCATGAGGTTGTCTAAAACAAAACAAAAAACATGCCAGCAGGGCCTGTGGTGGTTCCACATGTGCTACATGTGTTTGTGACAGGATCAAACCTGCTTTCCTTACTGAAGAGCAGACAATCATTGTGAAAGGGTTGAAGGCACAAGCACAGAATCAGAAAGCTAAATAAGAAAATGAAGCTTTTTTAAAAAGACTTTAAAAAAAAGAAAATTTAGAAGTGATGATCGAGTGAAAATGATGAAATACGCACAATTCTACCACTTAAATACCAACCCTTTCTAGGGTTTATTCTCGTCATTAAGCTGAGTAACCTGTTATTATTCACCCAGAAATATATTATGAACATTTTTTTCTAGTTCAATAAATTCCCATCTGTAGCACTGTTCAGTGGTTACTTAGTATTTGCGTTACAGGGGTGTGTCACTGTTTATTAACAACTGCTCTGTTACTGACTTTTCATATTGCTTTAAATGTTTATCACAGGCAGGAATGGGATAATTTTTCTTTTCTATTTTTTTGCTTTTTTTTTTTTTTGAGACAGAATCTCACTTCTTCACCCTGAGTAGAGTGCTGTGGTATCACAGCTCATACCAACCTCAAACCCTTGGGCGCAAGTGATCCTCTTGTCTCCGCCTCCCAAATTAGCTGGAACTACAGGCGCCCAACACAAATCTGAGCTATCTGGGCTACTTTTCCTATTTTTAGTAAAGACTGGGTTTCGTTCTTACTTGGTTTGGTCTCTAAATCCAAAGCTCAAGGAATCTATTGGCCTTGGCTTCCCAGAGTGCTGGGGCTCCAGGCATGAGCCACGCGCTGGGCTCTTTTCTTCTTTTCTTGTGGCAGAGTCTCCTTCTGTCACCCAGGCTGAAATACATGGGCTTCATCATAGCTCAGTGCCTTGAACTCCTGGGATCAAGCAATCCTCCTGCTTCTGCTTATGAAAGTGCTAGAATTACACGAGCCACCACACCGGTTGACAATTTTTCTTACAGCTTTCCTAAACATCCTTAGAGTTATTTCTCAGTACTTTCCAATGTTTTCACCCCCAAGGACTCCTTTTACTATGGTTGCTTCCTGGGTCCCACGTTTTGAAAGCTACAATCTACCAAACTACATTTGGTATAAGAAAATTTGTGTACCATTTTTTAATTAACCAGATTTAGATAAATGGATAATCAAAGCTTTGGATCAGCCTCAGATTTAAAAAAAACAACATTGATCCCCTTAAGATGATATAATTTCAGCCTACAGCAAAGACCCTTGCTTGTGAAAGTGGCCTCTGCAGTCTTCTCTCAAAGAGCCAGATTCTTCTGTGAAGTTTGCAGAAGCACCACAGTTCTCTTGCAGGCTCCCTTTTCTCAAATGTGCTGCTCCACGTTGGGGCTGAAGTGCTTGAAGTCAGTTAAGTTGCTTTAGACCACAGGAGAGAACTACCTCTGCCTGTGTCTGATTACATAAAATGTTTACTGTTTCTGCGGTCTGACGGTAGATTTCACATAATTACTTTGTATTTGGAAACTTCTTGTGCTAAGAGTAAATTGATGGAGAACAGGGTTTTAATCTAATGTTGTTAGGGAAAAAGAGTGGCCCAAATATTTGACTTTGTGAGCAAGAGTAGCCAGACATGGGGGTCTTAAAGTCCAAATGAGTGTTGATGAATACAACCTGCTTTGTCGCATGCC
The DNA here is from genome assembly GCA_963574575.1 of Galagoides demidoff. Classification (NCBI taxonomy): domain Eukaryota; kingdom Metazoa; phylum Chordata; class Mammalia; order Primates; family Galagidae; genus Galagoides; species Galagoides demidoff. The sequence goes on along the minus strand of CAUYQV010157453.1, from coordinate 11,483 downwards.
AGGGAGGGGCAGCTGCAGGACTCATCTGTAGAGAAACTGAGAATCTTGCTCATTTCCAAAGCCCAGTTCTCCTTGGCCTTTGCTGCTTGTCAGTTATGCTGTTTGTCTAATGGTGTGATGTCTAGAATAGGTCCTTGGAACCAAACGCTAAAGAAAGAACTTCAGTGCTTACTTGGACATTCTAAATTTAGTCGATTTTCTAAGTGTTTACTGCCAGTCGGGCAGATAGTTTGGCTCCCAGGCTGAGGTTTGGGTTACAGAATTCCTGGGCCGCTGCCCTGTGAAGCTCTCTGAATTCAGAGCAGCTGCTGCGGAAGCTATGTGCATGCGTTGTGGTGTGGGTAAAAGGTTCCCAGGACTGTCCCAGCAACAATTCCAGGCCGGGGTTTTCCGTCTGGGTATCCTGCGTGGCAGTGAGTCCGGTGGCGCGGTGTGCAGAACAGGAGATGTTCTAGGCGTCTTCCCAGAATGGCCACAGAGCATCTGCCATGCTGGATCCGCCATCACGTCTAAATTCCTTAGCATTTGGGGAAACTTGAAATTGCTCTATAATCTTGCCGCTTCTTAGAGAGTAAACTTCGGGGTAGATGGGCTGGCTCCTATTGACGGGATCGCAGTCCTCGGAGCATCCAGAGAATTTTTAGGTGGCACAGTCACCTAAAAAGTAGGTTACTGTGTGTCTCTGTGGGCAGAAGCAGCAAGAGACTTTGTGTTCTGGAACTCGTGAGGGAGCATGACAGAGCTAGCTCTCCGACTACTGCCAGTGCTCCCTGGGTCCCTCGGAGGAGCCGCCGACTAAGGCAGTGAGCCTTTGGGCCCTGCCTTTACCTGAATTCTATAATGGACACCTATAGCCTTTTGTCTGGTAAAAATAATTTTGTTGCAGAAAATTAGAACAAAAGAACAATGAGAAGAAACATCAACAAAGTTTCACAGCCACTGTTAAGAAATAGCTTGCAAAGTGAGAGGGTAAGTGTGAAAAATCGACACTTATGTTCAAAGACCATAAATGTAAGGACCACAGTTGGGCCTGGACTTCACATGCTTGTCCACATTCTTTTTTTTTTTTTTTTTTTCATTATAAATTTGTGGAATGCTTCACAAAATTGTGTGTCATCCTTGTGCAGAGGTCACCATAATCTTCTTAGGACATATGCTGTCAAAGTGAGTGTGACAGACCCCGCCCACCCCTCCCTCTCTCCTCCCTCCTCTTCTCTCTCCTCTTCCCACCCCACTCCTCCCTTTCCTAGTTCTCTTCCTCTCCACCCTGACCTTGCCGTCCTTCCCCAGCTCCTCTTCTTCCTCCCTCTCCACCTCTCATCTCCCTCTGCCTTATTTACCTCACATATATATAATTTCTGGTTAAGACAGAAACTATTAGCTTAATTTTCATGTGATATTTATGAATATCATAAATATCATAAATAAATTGGCTATTTGTCCTAGCTTTATGCCAGTTTATCTGAGTTCTAATTCTGAACCTAGGGATATTTTAAACTCAGATTTTTTTAATATCAGTTTGCATGTTGACTCATTCTAGGTAAGATGATTGGTTTGAAGATTTTCTTAGAGTAAAATGGGGCTGATTTCAAGACCTGTTACTTGTATACACACACACTCATGCAGCCCCCCCTGTTTTTGTAAGGGTTAGCAGATTGCTAACCACCACCTCTTCCTGATTTCATCCTAAGGGCATTGCCTAGATGGAGCTGCCAGCAGCTTTGCTTGTCTGGTGAGGGCTGCTCTCTGCTTCCAAGATAGCACCTTGTTGCCACGTCCCCAGGAGGGAAGAATACTGTGTCCTGATCTGGTTGGAGGCAGTGGGGGAAGTGAGCCAAGGGCTGTCTGAAGCCTCTTTTGTAACTGGAACCCACTCACCAGGGTAGGAGCCCTGAGGGCCTAATCACCCCTTAAAGGCCCCATCTCTTGATACCATCACATTGGCCATTAAGTTTCACCATGAATTTTGGAGGGGACATAATCAAACCATAGCCTTCTTCCCCTGCTCCCCCAAATTTATGTCCTTTTCTCATGTAAAATACATTCTTTCCATTCCAACAGACCCCAATCTTAAGTTGTTCCAGCATCAATTTACAAGTCAAGAGTCCAGAGTCCCATCTAAGTCAGATATAGGTGGGACCCAAAGCACAATTCATCTTGAGGAGAATCCACCTTCAGCTGTGAGCCCATGAAATTAAACAAATTATATGCTTCCAACACACAATGGTGACACGGGCATGGGGTGACAGAGCTCTCCACTCCAAAGGGGTAAGTAAGAAAAAAGAAAGCAGTAATAGGTCCCAAGAAAGTCTAAAACCCAACGAGGCAAATCCTAAATCTTAGACTTGAGAATAATCTTCCCTGAGTCCATGCCCTATCTTCTGGGCATGGGGACAGAGGAGTTGGGCCCTTGAGGCTTCTGGTATCCAAGACCCACAGCTCTGCTGCTCACAGCCCCTGCCACAGCTCTCATAGGTTGGAGTCTGGGGCTGTGTGTGGCTTTCCCAGGTTGGGGCTGCACACTGGCAGCTCTTCAGTTTAAAGATTCAGGGGTAGCCCTGTCCCATGGATTCACTGGACATTTCCTCATGAGAATTCCACCGTAGCCCCATCCCACAGCTCCACTGGGCACCACCCTGGTGAAGTGTCCTATAACAGTTCTCTGCATGGGCCCCAGGCTCTCCGGGGCAGAGAAGGCCAGGCCTCCACAGCCTGTGTGTGCTTGCTGTTCCTATGGACGTGGCACCATGAGCACATCGCCACGGTCAATGCCTGCGCCTTCCGGAGTGATAGCCCAGCTGCCCCGGTCCACTGGAACTGCATGAAGGCGAACTACCACGGAGGATCTGGAAACATGCACAGTGGGAGCCATGCGGCTGAAGTCTGGGGGCTGTTCTTCACAGGAGCTCATCTTGTGACCAACAGAGTCTAGTGATAATTTGATTTGCACAATGGCTGGTCTGAAGGTACTGAGTGACCTCACTTCTGTCCACACTCAGTTAGACTGGACCACTTTTCCTGCGCTTCCTACCTTCTCACTACTGCATTTGACTCATTTTTTAAAAACAGATTTCACTTGCATGAATAATATTTTTACACAAGATTCTCTGGACATCTAAAACTAAGCTTTTAAAGCCTTAAAGGAGAACATATTCCATTAAGTAGTGCTTATTAAATCTTCTCCCTGTAATGTATTCATGAAAAAGTAACTGGAAGTTGTACATGGAAATTGTACAGGAAGACGTCCCAGAGCGGAGTGCAGCCGCTGAGCTCAGAGGGGACCGGAGCAGGTCTGTATGGGGCACACCCTCAGAGGGGACCATAGAAGGTCTGTATGGGGACACACCCTCAGAGGCAACCGTAGCAGGTCTGTATCGGGGCACACCCGCAGAGGGGAGGTCTGTATCGTGTGTATCCAGGGCATACCCTCAGAGGGGACCATAGCAGGTCTGTATCGGGGCACACCCTCAGAGGGGACCATAGCAGGTCTGTATGGGGACACACCCTCAGAGGCGACCGTAGCAGGTCTGTATCGGGGCACACCCACAGAGGGGAGGTCTGTAACGTCTGTATCCAGGGCATACCCTCAGAGGGGACTGTAGCAGGTCTGTATCCAGGGCACACCCTCAGAGGGGACTGTAGCAGGTCTGTATGGGTCACACCCACAGAGGGAACCATTGCAGGTCTGTATCAGATACATCCTCAGAGGGGAGGTCTGTATCGAGGCACACCCTCTGAGTGGCCCTGAGTGTGTTTCTTTTTTTTCCTCTCAAGTCTTGGATATCTGCAGTCAGCAGGAATGAGGTTCACTTGGACTTTTTAGGAAGGAAATAAAGGTAAGTCTATAATTTAAATGATCCTGAGGATGCTCTGTGTGGTGAGAGAGGGTACCTGGGAAGGGTGAGGTCTAAGAGAGCAGAGGCCTTCTCAAGGAGACACCATGGGCACACCTGTGAGGTCCTCCCTGTGGTGACTCAGCTCTTAGGAATTTGTAGAAACTTAACTTCCAGGATGGAAACTAATGCTTCCTTCCCCTTTTGTAAAAGCCGGAACCGCTTCTTCAGCTTGAATCAAACTGACCAGTGAAAAAGGTACCCGTAGGCTGGAACTTATTGACTGGGGCTAAAAAGGAGAAGACTGAGCCACTGGAGGAGCTGGGCTATTTTGAATTCTTCTGTGCTGCCTCTCTGCTGGCTGGAATAAAGCCCTTCCTCTTTTATTTTATTATATTATTATTATTTATTAAATCATAGCTGCATACAATAATGCATTTATGGGGTACAATGTGCTGGTTATACACAATTTGAAATACAACAAACTGGTTGACATAGCCTTCACCATACTGTCTTAATTGTTGTGTTAAGACATTTTCCACACCTGTGGTGCATTTTGTAAGGGCACATGTCGAATCTACTAGAGTATAAATGCCTTCCTCTTTTGAACTCAGTGTTTGGGTGTTGGTTCTCCCCGTGGGCCTCGTCTTCCCACAACATGGGAAAGTCAGGGTAAAGCATGTGTGTCAGGGGAGGGGTTCCTCCTTGGGACATTGCTCACGCTTTTCCCGTCAATATGTCCCTTTCCTTATCTGTCTCACTTCCAATTCCTGTTTTCCTCCATGCAGGCAGTGGTGTCCCTGCACTGATGCCTTGCTCTGCTTGTTGTTACAGTAGCAGCCAGAGTGTGATTCCAGAGGCACTGGGTCGAGGTAGAGAACTGGGAGTGAGTGCACTCACATCAGCAAAGCAACCCGAGGCCAGGCCTCCTAGGCAGCATCACCCAGGGAGGACTTTCCTTCAACATTGCAGAGGAATTTGATTCAACTCGGTTTCATTTGATGACATCTCACAATAGAATGTGACAAAATAGAATAGTGCAAAGCTGAATGGATGCTGTAGGAACTTAGGAATTACTGATAGGATGAAACCCAGGGCTTGGTACCAGTGAAAACTCAAATGGATGCATCACTCAATTCTCATGAGTTTAGCTCAAAAAGCTAATGCAGAGGACATCTCTGCAGCCACCTCCCTGGTGCCTGTGATTCCCTTATTGAGGAATAGCTCTGTGGAAATGAGCAGCTGGGACCTCCTACTAGCAGAGGCATGACTGATTGACAGCCCTGGGCACTGCACCTGGAGGCCACAGAGTACTGCACCTAGAGGCCACAGAGCACCACCAAGACCACATTCCCCATGGGCTGCTCACAGCTAGTGACTGAAAATGACAGGAATACTAAGGCAGGCTCATTCATGCAAGGTTGCAAGAGTTTCCTGACAGTGATTTCAGTTCAGGAATTTCTATTGGTTTGACCAAAGCTTCCTCAGGACTTGCCTAGTCTTGAGGTTACGCCAAGGCACTTCTGCCTCCCTTCCCCTCTCCCTGCATCCTGGGATCCTCTGCTTCCTCCCCTTTCCTCTTCAGGTGTTTTCCCCAGTAACTCCTGGCAACCACTTCCTAGTGGACCCAAACTAGTGCAAGCTGTTGTCTACAGGAGGGGTTCCAAGGACTGAGTGTGTCTTCCAGGATTCTGCCATAATTGCCTTAGGAGCAGACAATTAACCAAGGTGGAGCATCCCCGGAGTTTGGGATGTAGAGAACCCAGACGCGAGGACAGGAGCTGGTGTGGCTCAGTTATCTACAGGAAGTCCATAGAATGCAGAAGCCTCTGCCACACTTTCTTCTCTTATAGTTTTGTTTTTAACTACTCTTTTCTACCTTTGTTTTCCAATTTCCTTCCACAGAAGTTGACTCTAGTGGGGGCTAAGTTGCTTTGGATAAGCCAGCTACAGTCCATTTGTGTTCCTTACCAGACAGATCTGGACTGCTGTGGGGAAGCTGGGCTCAGAGAGTGGGCAGGTCCTCCCCAGGAGCTGGTGAAGCCAGGCCCTCCTGGACCCTGTGTGCCAGGCAACTCAGCCACACTGATTGTTGCCTCTGTGTGAAGTAGGCTTCATTTTCAAATTGTGAAACATCTTTCTTTTTAGCAGGCTATGGAACATAAACCTAAAACTCCCAGAGTGAAGTTAAAAAGAAAGCATGACTTACAGAGAGGGCATTTTAGTAGTTAGAAGTTATGGGAAAGGATTGTCAAGCATCATTTGCTAAATCCCACAGACATAAAGAAGGCCCTCAGAAACCATGAAAGGGCAATCTGGTCCTACAGCAGGCACCTGGAGAGGAAGGTCAGCAAGGGAGCCGCATGTGTCAGCTCCTCTCTGTGTCTCCAAGAGGAGACTTTCACTGTTGAATGGTGAATTGCTGGGCAGACAGAAAATATCTTAGATGTTGAAGGGAAACCCCGGACACTGCAAGGAGACACAAAATGCAGTAAAGCCAGAAGAAAATGCCGCATAGGTGATCTCCATGGAACTCACTTCACACCTGCCCACAGCTCTTTGTCCAGTTATGTCAGTGTATTTCCAAATGCCCCCCGAACTCATGGCACTAAGCATATCACTTGTTTATTATCAAGTGGGAAGTGTAATCAGAGCAGGATTGGAACCCTGCAGTCAAGAGGCTGAGAGATCTACCTGACAAAGCCAGCCTCAGGACCTCAGGGAGCGCAGCTGCTGGTCTGTTCTATCTTTTACAAGGAAGGTTTGCATTTCTTCATTTGGCTTCCTGAATGATTCAGAAACAGATGGCAGAACTTTTAAGGATTCTTTTTAAATGCTCCAGAAATTCTTTTTTTTTTTTTTTGGTTGAATACCAGCCTTTTGACTAAATTTAATGAGGTAAAAATGAAAAAAAAGTCATAAGCATAATATACACGCAGAGACAGGGATGCTCTATCAAGTAAAAGAACAGGGGCTGGATATCCAGTCAGCAGCACAGGCTGGACGCTGAGCACCTCTGGCCTCCGTGGCTCCTGCAGGAGTCCACAAATTTATGCTTTCAACCTCCAGACCAGCTTGTCAGCTCTATGCCTGAGATACAGAGTCCAGATACGTTCATTGTCACATGAGCGTGGAACCCCAAAGCTTTCCTGGGCAGTTTCAAAAATTGTTCATTTGCTTTGGAAACAGAGAGGAGGATAGGTGATCATCAGCCTCTGTTTAATCTCCAACAACAGAACTAAAGAGCACAGCTTCATTGCTGGCTCTTCTTACTTTGGTATTAATCTTTTCAGAAGCAGAGCAGATGACAGTCACGCTGTGGAGCATCCCTTCCTGAGGACTCTCAGCAGAGACCCAGAGCACCTTTCCTGCAGTGGCCCAGTGACACATTTTCCTCTGCAGAGGAGCCGGAGAGGACCCCTCCATCCACACCTCACTGATACGTCAGTTGGGACTCCACCATGACTCCAAAAACTACATCACATTGATAGATGACATCTAAATTCCAAAGATTCTGTTCTACTTCTGCTTGACTATGGGAAGTCCAAATTCCTGATTCCCTTCCAGTGAATCCTGGCAAACCCCAGGAAACGCCCCTGTGTCCCACCAAATTTTGTTTGCTATCTTACTCCAGACTGGTGGTTTCTTCTTCCCTTCTGGTCACCTGGCTCCTTTGACAGCTCATTTCTTTCTGCCCAGTGGGTTCCCTGGTCTCTCCTCCCAGTATTTTTTTTTTTTTTTTGAGTTTTTGGCTGGGGTTGGGTTTGAACCTGCCACCTCCGGCATATGGGGCCAGCGCACTACTCCTTTGAGCCACAGGCAATGCCTTTTTTTTTTTTTTTTGAGACAGAGTCTCACTTTGTCACACTTGGCAGATTGCCCTGGCATCATCATAGCTCACAGCAACCTCAAACTCCTGGGCTCATGGCTCCTCTTCCCTAAGTTTTTCATTTGTTTAGTACAGATGGAGTCTCACTCTTCCTCAGGCTGGTCTTGAACTCATGAGTTGAAGGGATTTACCTGCCTCGGCCTCCCAGAGTGCTAGAATTACAGGCATGAGCCACCATGCCCAGCCTCCTCCCAATATTTTATTAGCAGCTACCTGAACAAATATGAAAATGAAATTCTTCCAAGGACCAGCAGTAATTTATAATCCATTTAAAGAGGAACCTAGATCCTTACCAGTATTGAGATATGTCTACACACAGTAACAGTCAAGCTGATGTTCAGTGTGCATCCATGAGCCTTACTCTATGTGGTTTAATTTATTTAGTTCTTATTAAAACTCTATAAATCATATGTTATTAGTAACAGAAATTTGCAAGAGAACAAACAGAAGCACAGAGAAGGTAAGGAGCGCTGGAGCTAGAATTCAAGTCCTGGCAAATGGTTTTAAAAGTTTGGTCCTTTTCCCACTGTACTGTATTTACTCTAGCTCCTAATTAAGTAAACCTTCACAGTTAAAGTAACATCTTGTATTACCCTTTCAAATCTTTTAACTCCTTAGATCTGAAACCCCTCCTCCCAGAATGATCTTCACTCTTCATCTGTATATCTCAAAAACCCACAGGGATGGTCTGCCCCATAGGTAAAGCCTTCAGCTCTCCTGTGTAAACCATTTGGCTCAGGACCCTGAAATCACTAGGATGTGCTTTTATTGTCTTGCTCGTGCCTGTTTCTTCTCACGTTCTTGGTCCCGAGGGAGCTGGTCCTTTAACTCTCCATCCTCTAACCTTAACTACAGTGAAGAGGACTCTGCATGTGCTTGAGAGTGAGCAGCAGAGAAATAGTCTATTCAGGGAACATAATATTAGGCCGGTTTTCAGATGTGTTAGAAATGAAGGCACACTGTTGTCCCAGCTACTTGGAAGTCTGAGGCGGGAAGATCACTTGAGCCCAGGAGTTAAAGTCCAGCCTGGGCGACATAGTAAGACCCTGTCTATAACATTGCATAACAAAACATAACATGAAACAAATAACATATAGAATTAAATTAAATTAAAAATAGTGATGGTGAGTAAAGATTATGGGGGCTATGCAAAGAAATATTTACTCAGATTCAATTATGTGAAAAGCATTTTACCTCCTTTTGTGGGAAGATATAAAAGATATCTAAGACACAGCCCTCCCCACCCCAGAGGTGGTCTGGCCACCATGCCTAAATGTATCCAACAGTATGTGAGTGGCTTAATGAGTAGTCAGAATTCCTAGAGGCAGTAGTTTCAATTGTTTCCACTCTGTCCTCTATAGCCAGGAAGTAAACAGCCCATTTCCAGCCCACAGAAAATCCAGATGCCTCCTGCACCATGAGTGGGCCCAGGAAACTTGCCATAGTCATGCCAGCTGCCTCTGTCATTGCTTTCCACAGATCGGCCCACAGACACAGTGACTTTATTATTGAAGGACAAAACAGCCTAAGGAAGAAAGCCAGAAATAAAAGTGTGATGCTTTTCAATTTAATAGTGAAATATGTGAACATCTCTCTTAAAGTTCATCTGAAATGAGAAGTCAAGGAGTCTGTATCCTAGCACCACCCAGCACCTCCTGTACCCCCGACACCTGTTACAGTTACAGGGATTTTGTACCCTCACACCATCCATCACCTCCTGTACCCTGATAACTCTGACAGTTATGAGGACTTTGTACACTCACACTGTTCAGCATGTCCTGTCCCACCCAACTCCTATTACAGTTACATGGACTTTGTACACTCACACCATCCAGTACCTCTGTCCCACCCAATTCCTGTTACAGTTACATGGACTTTGTACACTCACACCATTCAGCACCTCCTGTCCCACCCAACTCCTGTTATAGTTACATGGACTTTGTACACTCACACTAACCATAACCTTTGTCCCACCCAATTCCTGTTACAGTTACATGGACTTTGTACACTCACACCATTCAGCACCTCCTGTCCCACCCAACTCCTGTTACAGTTACATGGACTTTGTACACTCACACCAACCATAACCTTTGTCCCACCCAATGCCTATTACAGTTACATGGACTTTGTACACTCACACCATCCAGCACCTCTGTCCCCCCAATGCCTGTTACAGTCACATAGGAGATAGCACATGCTCCCCTTGTGTGATGCTGCCTCAGCCACTGCCATCTTGCAGCTCTATCATATTGAGTCTTCAACGTCACCCTAACATCATCTGCAGGCAGATAAGAGGTAGACAATGAAAATGGAGCATTACAGTGGGAGATCATTTCTGCACATACTCCATTCATAGCGTGTATTATGTGGCATAGTGTGCTACACATGTAGTCTACACAGTAAACCTAGTTGTAGGCCTGGGTTGACTAAGACTGTGGTGGTTGCATCAGTGGTTGTCAGTGTTCTAGGTGACAAGCCAATGTCCTTTCACAAGGGAGGCTAGGAAAACAAGTGTAGTCTTGTATCGCTTGATGATAAGAACACCTTCTGAGAAATGCACCACTGGGTGATTTCACTGTGGTGTGAACATCATAGAGCGTCTCACATGAACACAGATGGTTTCAGCTGCTACATCCTGAGGATGTGAGTCCAGCTTGAAACCTGTACAGGGTGTTACTATACTGAATGCTTCAGGCAAGTGTAATACAATGGTAATATCTGTGTACATAAACATAGAAAAATACAGTGAAAATATGGTGTAAAAAATAAGAAAATGGTGCTGCCGTGGAGGGCACTTACTGTGAACAGAGCACACAGGACTGGAACTGCTCTGGGTGAGTCAGTGAGTGAGTGGTGCGTGGATGTGAAGGCCCAGGACATTATTGTACAGGCTGTGGAGGTAACAAACAGGGTGTACATAAGCTACAGTAAATTTATTAAAAATATATTTCTTTTTCAATGAAAAATTAGCTTTAGCTTATTGTAGCTTTTTTTACTTAATAAACTTAAAAAAACCTTTTTGTTAAAAATTAATACACAAACACACACAATAGCCAGGTCTACACAGGATCAGGTTCATCAAGATGTCACCAGGCTGTAGAAAGTTTTCAGTTCCATTATAGTCTATGGGACCACTGGCAAGTCTGTGGTCCCTTGTTGAGTAGCCATCACTAGCAATACAGCGTTGTGCATCCTATGAGCTCTGTCTCTCTGGGAACTCACTAAAACAGTATGTGTGACAACTCAATGAAGAATTTTAAAGAAATGTACATTTTCTTAAATGAGTAATATGGTCATATTTTCATTTGAAGATGACTTCTGCCATGAAAAAAAAATTACAGATTATTTCACAATGACTTGATAGCCAATTATCAAAAATTTTAAAACCATAGGTTAATTATCATGTAGATTTTTATACTGTTGTCTTTTATGTATTGAAAATGACAAGTGACTAACGCAATTTTCTTTCAGTATGGACAGGTAAATAATTTCTTTATTTCCAAACATGGCTGCCCCTTGAGCAGTCTGTCACTGCAATTCAGGCTCACTTTCAGCTTGACAGCTGTCTAAAAACAGCCTCCCTATTTTTCACTGTAGTCTGTCAATTTAGCATGTCTAATTTTTTTTTTTTAATTTTTTTATTGAATGATAACTATGTACATTAATACACTTCTGGGGTACAGTGTGGGGTTTTCACATGCAATCTGAAATACTTCCATCAAACTGATCAACACAGCCTTCATGTCATTTTCTCAGCTATA